>JAUPFT010000002.1:25439196-25551696 GCA_036936625.1 Parnassius smintheus behrii | reverse complement strand
TAGGATAAATGCGTGTAATGAATTACATAACACGCATTTAATCTGTAGCTTGCACCGCCAAAGATACGAAACGGCAACGTCGCGGCTGCATTCAGCCAATCCGATCTTTTATCTTATCGTTTGCTGTGCTCTGATTGGCTCATTTAAATCGGATCAACATTTTCCGTAACCATCGCAAGGTGGATTTGTATATCGGATCAACTTCGGCCAACGCTAGCGAACAATCTCGTGACTGCAAATGTAGATCCAGTCGGAGCCACATTAGTTACCAAAAATGCATATTGGATCAACAAAAGGCGCCGGATCAACATGCGTTTTCGGATCAACAAAGTGCTCGCGTGAAGTCGCGTCTGATCAACATTTACCGTAAAGAGATCTCTATATATATATATATATATATATATATATATATATATATATATATATATATATATATATATATATATATATATATATATATGTATATATATATATTAAAAAAGTTGTTGTCTTTCCTTCCTTTTCTTTCTTCAAAACCTTCTGATTTCGGGAGAAAGAGCGGTTCAAAGAAGAACAGATTGGACAAAGTCGGTACAAAAGGGTAACACCGAAGCATAAGAATATTTTATTATTATTGATTGATTGAACGGAGAGCTCTATTATGATTGGCGCTTAGATACTGAAAATAAGAAGCTAAATAAGATGAAAAATGAGGAGACATCAGGATGGAATAAAGAGTAGTGAGGAATAAAGAGGATCGGTTTATGAAAATACAAAAATCTGAAAAGCGGTTGACCATTCAGGCTAACCCTGAAATTTCCTGTTTTTTTTTTTTATTTTCGAGACTGTAACGCTATAAAATATTCTAAATGGTTGAATGTTGATCTCTTCGAACATAAAAATTAAAATCTTATATCAGGGAAACTATAATTTTAGAAATCTCTTAATACATTGATTAATAATAAATATTACACTAGATCAGTAATTACCGCGCCAAAGCGTTGCAACTGCACATATGGCCACAGCCATATGCCTAGCTAACGTCAATTCAGTGTTCAATGTGACGCCGACAGAGATGAGCCAAACGATCCGCGACAAAAAATGGGTAAATGCGTAGGGAATAAATGTGATTCAAGGTCACAAACGTAATAAATCAAGCGGAATCGTTATCCACACATAAGTTTTGGTTCATGTTTTCACATAAACGTAAAAACCTCAAATAGTTAAATAAAATAATCAAATATTGCAATTTAGGTTAAATGTTGCCACTTTTTCGCCTTTGTGATTATCCCACATTAACGAGAGACTATATTATTAATGGAGTAAGTTAATTTGTTACCTCTCATTTTAAATATTTTGGAAATAAAATTGAAAACTACGTTTTAACTTTTATACAAAATAATTAATTATTCTTATTTTAGTTTATTCATGAATGATCTATTAAATATACTTTAATACCTATTTTATATTAATAATTTTATTTTGATTATAATTTTATTTTTAAATATATATTATATTAATTATATTTAATTACCTATTTTACATTGTTTGACTTATTAGTACAATAAAAACACTTACAGAAATATGTTAATTAATTATTCCATCAGTTATGCTCACTTCTATTCACCTGATAAGAAAATATATTTTTTTAAATAAAAACAAATAACTGCAGCTTAAAAAAAACTCCTTTTTATTGCGTATTTTGGGTTAAATATCATATAGTAAGCCAGACCAACCCGCCGTTGCATGTTTGGTATGTCTATCTTTATCTATTCTTAGCGGCGGTATTGTTTTCGCAACTTGTGTAAGTGTGATAGATATATGTTTATTTAATTTTTTTAGTAATTTCAAAGCTACGTTGTCGCGGTTGGATAGTGGTTAAATTTTTTTCGTCTCGCGGTAATGTGGTTTGCTCCTCTAGTTTTGTATAACTCAATGTTTTAATAGCTATAATTTTTGAACACGTCGTTCGATCTTAACTTGATTGGAGGCATTTGACGCAGTTTTTCATGTGCAAAAATTCTTTTCGAAGCCTGGAGTTCATTAATCAAATATTTTGAAAGAAGAAAAACTTGAAAATGTTTTTGCTTATTTTTGAAAATCTCTTAAACAATTCAACTACTTCAAAATCTAATCGTATCGAAGTCTTAATGAACACTTTCGAACGCACTATCGCTCATCTGGATCGGTTGATTCGTTCTAAAGATATAAGTACGACAAAATTTTATTTACATACATAAAAACATAGATTCACACACACGCAGACATACACATGGCCGGACGTCCAGCCGGAAATAGTCGGAATAACTGACGGTATAATTTATACGATACAATTTTAAAAGGGAAGTTAAAAATGCTATAAAAATATATATATTTCTTCAAGTAATGTCCTCCAGACCGAATTTTGGTCACGGCGGTCAGACTCAACGGAGACTAAACGTCGGCGCAGGATAGATATATAGTGCCCGAGTCTATGCACAAGTGCAGGTGCACTCTATATTTCTGTATTTTCAAAGTCTGATGCGACGGTAGCCCGACATGACCAGAGAGAGTAGATACAGATAGCCCACAGGACTTAAATGCTTTGCGGGGGTGAAAGACTGCTGACTTCCTGACTACGGGCTGTTACTAAGAATTTATCAATATAAAAACCAAATCACTGATTTTAGCCCGACTCGGGATTCGTACCCGACCAGTAGACAAACAAGGAAGTCAAGTACTCCGTTAAAAACAATTTAATTTATCCAATATAATATTTTAAAAAATAACCTAAGGATTAAAAAACTTCATCTCAAACCTTTAAAACATCTTGCAAGCTACTACAACTTCATAGAAAAGCATTTAGCGCTTTGAAAATTTTCAAAGAGAGAGATTAGCATTTCGTATTTCCTCAAATCACTAAGGCGCTTGGTAGAAACTCTAATTTTGTATAAGACTAGAAGCGATTCTAAAGACGATAGCCCGCTACTAATTGTTAAGACGGTTTCAACGAAAAGGTATTTATTTACCGCCCTATTTTACAATACAATCAGACCTGAAATAAATAATTTTTGTGTGTTATTAATTAAAGTGTGAAATAAATATGGTGTTTCGTTTGAAAACCAAACTCTGAACTCCCACAAATCAACGACCATTGTGTTTCTGGCTGATTTCTCGACAACTTCTAGACTGTCTGGTCCAATGACCCCGCATCAACCGTGCGGACCAACCAGAGTAGCAGGAGAAAAAACAGGATCAACAAGCGCACTCAATGTGGCCACCTAAGGCCAACCTTATACTTTGTTGCAAAAAACACAACACGCCCATACCTGCAGAATTTAATTTTAACCCGACTTCAAAAAGTGGGTGGATTTTCGATTCGTCTGGCGTCGTTTCGTTTTTGAATGTTGGAACATAAGTGCTTTTTTAAGTACTAATTTTAATGATTTTCCTTTTATATAAATATCTCTCATATAAATTTATATAAAACGTTTCAACCCTAAGAAAAATAGGTTATGAAGTTTTTAATGTAACTATTTAGACGATATTCTAATTGTTACCAATAAATTTAAATAATTGAATTGTGATATTTATGTGTTCTCACAAATTTTCTATATTTTTATGTACAAATTATTTTATTATTTTTAAGCTATTTAATAGCTTCTATCGCGGGCCTTGAGTGCGGAAAAATCCAGAAATTTCGTAACGAAAAAAACCTCACGCTCTCCGACGGGCACGGAGGTGTGGCTTGAAGGCCGTGCATTGTCTAACGATGGTCTAACGTCGTTTCTTTTCCTCAGTCTTTGTTGTCTTTGTCGAAGAGTTTTAAAATTTTGAATATGAATGAACAAAGTGCATTTATTATTAAGGCTGCTCTCTCGCAAAAAGCTTGAAAAAAGCGTGCAGATGAACCAACTTTTCGTCGACACTTACAGAGAAATTACATATGAAAAAAATAGCTAGTAATCTACATTATCTGATACGTAATTTGGTTTAGCCATAATTTTTCTATCGGTGTCACATAATAAATAAAAAAATACCCAAATCACCTCCAAATCGTTGAGATGAAACCACTTTACTCCTTCATTGTTTATCAAAGGAATATAAAAAAAAATATCTACTGCTTTGCAATACAAAATAAAATAATTTGGTTTGGTTACTTTTTTTTTATGATAATAAATTAAAAATGCGTCCCGATTAAATACTGCGTCTATATCACCCCCTCATTCGTCCACGAATTCAGTGCGGGGCGCATCGTGTTGCTAGGTGGACGTACGCCGCGTTGCGAGAGCTCAGGACTACGAAAGAAAATCGTAAAATATTACTGCAAAAATTTAATTTTGTTAATAGTGGAGTAGGTTTTTTCTGATTCTTGTTTAATAGTAGTGTTTTATAGTTTTATTAATTGCAGTTTTATTAATGTTTAAGTTTAGTTTGTAAAACATGGGGAATAAGCAGAAACGATTGAAGAGAGGTCTAAAAAAATATTACAAACAAAAGGGTATACATTTATCAAGGTAAGTTTTAAGTTTTATCTACATATTTCATAATATTAGACAGGTGCTGTTTATAAAATACCTATATTACTGTGATTTCGCCACTCTGTGATGAGACAAAGCGCGGCAAACGCAAGTGGCGACAAGGCGCGGGCCGCGTCGTCGCATGCTGGTAGCGCATGTCTGAGAAATTAAAAAATATATATTTCGAAGAAATGTGAAGTTCGTCAACACGCATTGAGGCAGCGTGGCGGACATTTCCTTGCCTTAAAACCCTCTCAGAAATTAGAGGAGGCCTGTGCCCAGCAGTGGGACGTATATAGGCTGTAACTTTACTTTTTTTTACTTTTATAAATATGTTATTTTACCGATGAAAATTTTAAAGAAAAATAAAAATAAGCAACCGACAACCTCCTAGGTCCCTAGGTTACTTGCGAGATGTCATTGTAACAAAACAAAACGGCCCAGAAAAACAGACTTTCCAACTGATAGCTAAATCAGCACGCAACAATTTCATTGCTGCCAGTGGGGATCGAACCCGGGTTGCTCCCGTACTGTGATACCTATAACGAGCGCTAGCCATGTGAGCTACCACGGCTCTCAACGACATCGTCTTAACGCAATTCCTTTGTATAGTGCGACGTTGCCACTTATTAGTTATTCCACTTCGTAATATTTTATTTATAGGTGATATTTTGTTTATGTAGGTATTCGATAGACTCCTATAGTCTGTTTTTTTCGCAGGAGACAAAAATAACAGATCCTTATTAGATTCGTTTAGCCCGAATAATACAGTTTTTATGATTCTGGTTCAGATTAGATTTAATTTTAGTCACTTAAGTTTCGTATATTGTTCA
This sequence comes from Parnassius smintheus behrii, assembly GCA_036936625.1. NCBI lineage: Eukaryota > Metazoa > Arthropoda > Insecta > Lepidoptera > Papilionidae > Parnassius > Parnassius smintheus. The sequence goes on along the minus strand of JAUPFT010000002.1, from coordinate 25,546,385 downwards.
AAATAATGAAATAAATCCACAGAATCTGCAGTTACGAAAAAAGCAATATCATTTTAGTCTCCAGCGAAAAAAAAGATATATATCATGATTAATTTATCAACTAGTTATTCGTTTACTAAATACGAAATAATATCTAGGATTCCCCAGCCGTGATTACAGATTGACTATATTATCATTTATTTTACTATTGTATATAAGTACTAATTGTAGATATTGACAGGTTTAATAGAAGTTCATTTTCTTATATTGTGACTAATAACCTAATATGACCTTGGGAAGAAACTCATTTTAATATAAGGTTTTACTGCAAAGACTGCCAGTGGGTTGTTAATTTCTACAATAGACCGTGGCGTATTGTTGCTGACATGAATAACTCCGAAAATATAATTTATTTACTTGATCGTGTTGAGTTTTTGTGCTCTCACTGCGAGTTTACTTTTTATGATCATTATCTTAAGGAAGAGTGCGAACTATTTACCTAATCTGTACAAAATTACTCTATACTTAACTAGATTCATTTTTGTGAAAGGCTATTTTTGTTAAATTAAGATATTATGTTTGGTTTTGCAGTTATTTGAATTACGTCGTATGACGTCAGATTATCGGTAAACTCCGACGGGCATGGAGGTGTGACGTTGAAAGCCGTGCATCATCTAACGTCGTTTCAGTTCGGCAGACTTCGGCACTCGGCAGACTTCGGCACGGTGTTTGTGTGCGTGCGACTAGTCGTATGCGTGTACACTAGCTGCTAACTGAATGATAAAAATTCCTGAATAACCTACATGTATTGTAAGATATTAAAAATATTTTAAACAATATTAACTTCTCATTTATAAAATAAGAGAAAAAAAATTGTTTTCTTATCGGTCACCACGCTCAAAAAGTGTAACTTGATTTAATATCAAAGACTTAACTGCATAAATAAAATAAATAATTAATTATAATTGCATAAGTCGATAAAAAATGCTATGCAATAGCTTTACCGCGGCAGTCCTCGAGTGCCACACGTCTTTTTTATTTTTAGTTTTTTTATACATATATGCATATATCCACCTTGATGTGCCATTGCAAACTGCATAATGACATTATGCAAAATAAAACGCCTACATGTGTTAGTTTAGTACGTAGGTACACATACATATCTACGTTTTCGCACGTTCGCACAGGGTTGTATCCCAGCCCTCCTAATAGCCGGCGACTATAAATTGTAGCAAATCTATTCAGAACAAAATCTCATCTTTGTGTTAGGAAGCAGCATTACCTATTTGAGGATATCTAGTTAGTGTTTACAAGCCTGCCTGTCCGGGGTGGTGTGTATAGGCAAATCTCTACTGTATTACCTACCTTTTTGGGCAATCTTGAAAAAGTTTAGTTAGAATAATTTAAAATTAGTGTAGGTAATCAGAGCAAAGTGGACTGTATTTATTTGTTCTTCTATGTACCCTAGGTATTACTATTGCAAATTGAAAATGAATTTAAACTATAACTGAACCTAATCCTGTGACATCTGTCCGACTCTTAAGGGTTGAGTTGAAATTATAGCAGTTAAAAATAAATCACTATATTTACAAACTATTTACAACAATTATTTATGCGGCAGTTATCACTAAACCTATCAGGGATCTTGAGGGCTTCTTGCTTGTTTGTTCGTTCCGATTTGGCTGCTTGCTGTCGCTCGAATGCCGAAGCCGCGCCAGAAGCGCTTCTTATATTGTATCGGTCAGTGCGTCGTAAACACCGAGTTGGTGAGAGTGTCTGTCCTCGCGGGGCCCTTGTTCTAATGCGGGGCGCGGGGGACGTGTCGACGTGGGTGCGGTGCGGGGCGATGGACGATAATCATCGCCGTCCGCAATATCCTCCCCCCTTATTGGTCGGCTCAACCGGGGTAGAACCACGTTCTCACATAATACCAAAGTATAATAGCAGCTCCATGCTGCTGTCTTTCGTATGGTTAGTACAGAGAACCGGAGATCCTTTTTACTGGAAACGAGGCATATCATCTTAGCTCTCACGGTTGACAACGCATTTCCGTTTTGAATTCTTAATCAAGGATAAATGTAGATGTCTATGAGCCATGGAATCCACTTACCATTAGGTGGACTATGTGCTTGTTTGTCACACTATTCTATAAAAATTAATCTTCCAAAAATGTACTGTCAACTTTGTAATAAGTCTATCTTTGCTCAATTCTGTACTGAAGACAGGCGCACGTTCATCTCAACACGTTGGGCTACAAATCTTGGTTAGTGCTCACATTACATTGAGTCTTTCAATTTATCTTTAGAGCTAGTAGTGGCTAAATTCCTTGCGGAGACAATGCATAAATTCATTTAATCTTGACCGGAGTGATTTAGGACCATCAAAGCCAGAAGCGGTTGCTGTGGATAAAGTTTTTTTTTTAATGAAACAGTTAAACCTCGATAATGTACGTAGTTACACATAAGGTTTATTATTATTATACAATTTCTTTAAGAAATATTATTACGCTTTTACTGTGCAACAAAACTTGTATCCGAACTAGGTAAATAATTCATTAAAATTATAAGAATGATGTAAGTTAGTAAGTGATTTTTGACCCGATTTAGGAGCATTTTTTGCAAATTTAGCAATTTCAATGTCAATTAATAATCAATATTAACAGCCGGCAGCATTCATGTTGTTATATAATGATACCTTATCAACCGACACCTTAATACTATTACTCCGATAATGCTCTATAAGACCTTATAGTGCTCGGCTCTGAAACCCGGTTGATAACGGTGCTACTTCCTGGTATAGTTGTAGTTATTTCATAATCACGAATAATGACGCTTCTAAATATAATTTTTTTTATTTTAATTTGTTTTTTTAAACGTTACCCCCACACTAGGATTTTTCCTGTATCGTGGGGGCAGTTTACATACATAAATTGCACAAGGACAAACATCCATACCCGGGACAATTATTTGTAGGCCATACAAATACTTGTTCCGTGCGGGATTCGAACCCGCGACCCCCAGCGCAGCCACTCATTGCTAAGCCACTGCACCACGGATTCATCTTATATAAATATTATGTGAATAAATGATAAACATAGATTGATGTAGAAATAAATGGTTATTAAGGAGCACGTTGATGACCTTTATGCAATCATCCTAATTTTAAACTAAAGGAAGCCATGAATAACTATGACATTGGGACATCGAACACCCCAGTGTCCCCGTGACAATGGGTGCTGTAAAGTATTCTAAACGTCGGGAATTTGAAATAAGTTAATATACGCAATTAAATCCGTAAAATTAGTTTCATTTCAACGACAGATTGAATTTCTGTCCTTTTTTCGGTATATACCAAATATACAGTATAATATTCAAATAGTAATTTTTTTTTCCTAATTATAATATTATAGAAATTTTGGTATCGTATAATTGCTAGCATAAAATTCATATTTAATTTAGAAAAATTACTTAAGCAGTGACTTTTCCAGTCATATTTATTGTTATACAGTAACAGTTTTTTATTCGCATTTATAGGGGTGACAGAGGGAAACTGATACAGAAAATGGGCAGCAGTATCTTCCTGATCACAACTCAAAATAATTAAAATAGCGGAAATAGGCGTGCCAAACGTAGCAAATATAAGAAGAAAAATCCACATTTGAGGTAATTAATTGGGGTGGCAACAGGAATTCATTAATGAACTTTATCTGTCTATATATATATATAAAAGGCAAATCTGACTGAATCATCTATCAACGCACAGCCGAAAGGACTGAACAGTTTTCGTTTAAATTTGACATACAGATAGGTGTAAAGACGTAGGCGTCCGTTAAGAAAGGATTTTTTAAAATTCGCCTCTTACGGACGTGAAAAAGGGGTTAAAAGTTTGTATGGAAGTCCGTCACTTTTATATCTAGAAGCCTGAAACCTTGTTTTTAGGTTAGCGATTAGAAATAAACAATTAAATGTCATAGGGTTTTTAAAGTTCAACCCCTAAGGGGTGAAAAAGGGTGGGGGGGAAGTTTGTATGGCGAAACAAGATATGTTAAACTAATTTATTTGAAACTTCGCCGGAGTACTCCTATCAATAAATGTGTAAACAATTGTTTCAGACTCTTTTAGAATTCAACCCCTGAAAGGTGGAAAATGGGTGACAAATTTGATTCTGAAAATCAACATGGGTATCGCTTTTATGGTTTATCGGGTCGCTGATTACGAAAACAACAACTATTTCAAAATCCAAGGTAGCAAACGGGAAATACCTACCATCATCCCCTGCGGTTTCTTGGGACGTTAATTACGACAATGGCATCGATTATGGCTTGAAAAAAACATGGATGGAAGGATGGATGGATGTGGGTTTGGATGTAAAAATCATCATGGATTGGGTGATTTTTAAGGTTTTTGGGTCGTAAATAACGTAAGTGGTATTGATAAATATTTTAAACTTAATTTATTAGAATAGAATAGAATATACTTTAACAAAATAGACAAGATGATTTGTACAAAAAACTGGCACAAAATTACACCTAAACAAAAGAATACTAATTTAAAAATTAAAAAAAAACAATGTAAATAAACAACAAAACCAAGTATATTTTTTTGCAAATTAATAAAATTGCCAAATCAAAAGAAATACCTACCTATTTTTTTTATCTTCAATTTCCAATCCCTACCAATAGATGGCGTTGGTATCGTTTTAGAAGCGGTAACATTGTGTTTTTTCGAACTAAAATATAATATATATAAAACAAAGCGCCTCCTTCAGAGACTTTTAAAGTTGTCATACATGTTGATAAAAAACCACCAGACGAACATAAAGGTAGGTATAATGCACCAACTACAAATGAAGTAGCTTTAGTGTTACTGGATCAACAATTTGACCGAAGGGACATTATCCTCGAGAGCCGAAATAACACACTTCAGCGAATTAGTGAGATACATCGAGCATATGATGCGTTATAGTATCCATTGATGTTTTTCTGTGGGTATGATGGGTATTCAATCAATACACCACAACAGGATCCCACATATAAGTTGCCGCTTAATAAAACTGTCTCTTCTGCAAGTTTCTATTCGTACAGAGTAATGATCAAATTAGGAGAAGCTAACTATTTAGTCAAATATCATGCCCTTTTTAGTCAATATTTGGTGGATTAATACGCCAAATTAGTAACAGAGAGATTAAATCATATCAAAAATAATCAAGTTAAATTACGTGCTGATAGTAACATCCACTCATCAGATGCTATTGGACGACAAGACGCAAATTCCAACCAACTAGAACAAATGGTTGTCCTTATATAATCTTTTACAGGAGGACTTATGTTAGGAATTACGGCCGACCTGATCTTTTAAGTACTTACACATGCAATCCTCGCTGGCACGAGATAAAATATAAATTTCTTCAAGGACAACAATCTCATAATAGACACGATAAAATTTTGAGGGTGTTTTGACTAAAGGTGAAAAAGATCATGAAATAATTGACAAAGGGCAAAATATTTGGTGAAGTACGATGCTATAATATGTACTCAATCGAATGGCAAAAGATATTCATATCCTTTTACAGCTTCATAATCGTATTACTCCGGATCAAATCGACAATATAATTTGTGCTGAAATGGCAACTGGGTCTCGAGGTGGCTCTGCACAAGTCCGAGGCCATGCACTTCCATGGTCGTCGGAACAGGCCACCACCGGGATCCTCAGTGATGGTAGGAGGAGTATCCGTCGGCGTCGAGTCGACGCTGGACCTAGGACTCGTCCTCGACCTAGAACTCGTCCTCGACGGCCGATGGAACTTCGTTGAGCACTTCCGACGTTTGGCTCCCAAACTGGAACGGACCGGGGCTGCCTTCAGGCGGCTCCTTCCGAACCTGGGGGGGCCAAACGCGTCCTGTCGGAGGCTCTATGCGGGGATCGTGCGATCCATGGCCCTTTACGGGGCCCCTGTGTGGGCGCGTATTTTGGCGCGGCTTGCCGTCCACCACCTGAACGCGCCCCAAAGGGTGGTCGCCGTGAAAATGGTTCGCGGCTACCGCACGATCTCCCGCGAGGCGGCGAGCCTCCTTGCTGGATTGCCGCCATGGGATCTGGAGGCGGTAGTCCTCGCACGCCTGGACGAATGGCGCGCGGAGGCACTATGCCGGGGGGAAACCCCGCTGCCGCGGCAAGTTGTCGCGCAGCGGACAGACTTCCGGCACGATCTCATGGCGACATGGAGAGAGCGACTGTCGCAACCCCGTGCTGGGCACGCAACTATAGCGGCGATAAGACCCCTCTTTGAGGAGTGGCTTGAGAGACGCCACGGCATCCTCACCTTCCGCCTGACGCAGGTCCTCACCGGACACGTTGTGTTCGGTAGGTTCCTGCACCGAATCGGGCGGAAGGAAACGCCCGGGTGCTCCCACTGCGAGGATGGACCGGAGGACACGGTGGGACACACCGTGGAGGTGTGCCCTGCTTGGGCGGAGCACCGCCGTGTCCTCGTAGCGGCGATAAGCGGCGGCGACCTCTCGCGTCCGTCCCTGGTCGAAGCCATGGTCCGGAGCGAGACGGAATGGGAGGCCGTCACCATCTTCTGCGAAGCAGTGATGCTAGCGAAGGAGGTGGCGGAGCGGGAGAATGAGAGAGCAGCAGCTTTCCTCCCCGGCTGCCGCGGGAGATGCCCCGGGCGTCGGGGGCTACGTCGTGGCCCCCGGCCACCGTAGGCGCGGGCCTGTGGACGGCGAGCAATGGGTAGCTCGCCGTCCGTCCGTCTAACGACGACAGGCCGTGTCGACGGCGCGTTTTGTTCCACGCGCGCCTCAAAGAGCTGTCAGCAGCGTGAAGGGGCCCGCAAGGGCCGACGCCTGCTGGGGCTGCGGGCTGTTCGAAAGAGATACCGCGGCTCCGGAACGTAAGGGCACTGAAGGAACACGGATGGTTTTTAGTCAGTAGAAGTCCGACACTCCCTTACGCTCCACCCAGAGCGAAAGGCGTCATTAGATGATTTTCCACCCGCAAAAAAAAAAAGGGTACTCATAAAAGAAATTCGAACTGGTGAAGATGGTTATCCGCAGTACAAGAGACGTTTACTAGATGACAGTGGGTTCTCTGTTGATATCAAAGGCACAACCATTGATAATCGCTGGGTAGTACCTTATAATCCAGTATTATAAAAAAAATTTACGCTTACTTAAATGTGGAATACTGTCTGGTTGCGCGGAAAAAACCATTGGATTATTATATTTGACGGTAGAGGTGTCAAGCCGCTTGTTCCTTTCCGAAAAACGATATCATTCATACCCTCCTCAATCCTCCATCGACACATCGGGGTGGTGGGGTGGGAGGGGCAAGAAGATGATTCTAGAATGTCACGTAATCATCGGGGCCGAGGACATATAAGGCACGCGCGACCGTTGCGCGTCCTCTTTCCTACCGCGCCAGTCATTGGAACAACAGCTCTTTCCGCTGCAGTCGTCGTTGAAACCACACCGCTAGTAGAAACCGCTTTAGCCTGGAAGCAGTCGAGCTCCAGGGGAACCGCCTCACATCGTGTGAGATATAGTCGCGCACCGCCTCTCTCCGGAGTGTTCCAGAAGAAGTTCCAAAGTTGCAGCTATAGCGCTCAAACGGATAGAAGAAACCCCGGTGAGTCAATTCTTTTAATTAGCTCCTGCCTTACATAGTTTAACCCGCTCCAATTTTTGTTGTTCTCCTAATAAGGCAGGATTCCTTTTCAGCGATTTGGCACAATAATAGTTTAGTTTTAGGGAAGAGCGAGTGCATTATACCGCATGCTATAGTAGTCGCCTTTACGTAAGCGTAGAAGCAACCGCATATACAGTCCACTTTAATTAATATCTCGCGTAATAGGTTTAAGGTTCGACCGGGGAACTAGACTTCGGCAGCCTTAAACACGTGGCTCCATCATTTTATGGTCCTTCGAGCAGGATTTTGGTCGAATTGTTGAATTAATTAATTAGATAATGCACTCTAATTTATAGAATAGACTTAAATAGTGTTCGTTTAAATTTAAATTTTGATTAGGTACTCGCAAACAGAATTATTCGTTTTATAGCGCTCGTATTTGATTAAATTTAAAGCCTATTAAATAATTGAAACAGTGTAATAGGAACCGTTTGATACGCTTACCCACAATCTTGATAAAATTATTGAGTGCAAATGACGCGTCACCTCGACTCGCTGCGCAGGTGTTCGATTTAATTACGTAACACGGCATACCGAGTGTCCATCCTTTATTGTTTGTGCGTTGTGAGATTAATTGTGATTGATATAACTTTATTATAATAGTTTAAAATGGCAGTTAGTGGAAGTGAAATCAAAATTAAAACGCTTTATGCTAAGAGGGACATACTCTTTTCGCGTATGCAGAATATAAGTGCTATATAAAGAACATTCATATAGAAGCAGTGCGGGAAACCTTTTTGACTGAAATCGAAACGGTAGATTCTCTACGAATAGATTACGAAAAAATATTAGACCAAATTAATCATTTGGAATTACAAATCGACCCGAAATACATAGTGAACTACCAACCGCTGCTGGCATTCGAAGATATGTTGTGTCGCGTGAAAAGAATTGCGAGATCCCTACTATCTCAAAACGAAGCAAAGCCGGAAAAACAGGTACGTCCAAGCGACTCGATTAGGTTGCCGCCAATAGATATTCCGGTATTTAATGGTGATATTAAGACGTGGCCCTTCTTCTTCAGTAGTTTTCAAAACAATATACACAATAACCCATCGTTATCGGACGCCGAAAAATTATATTACTTAATCAGTAAACTTAGTGGCAGGGCACAGTCGATCTGCTCTGGTTTTACACCTACAGCAAACAATTACTTATTAATATTCGAAACGCTTAAAACTAAATATGAAGATAGGAGAATGTTAGCTTCCGAATATTTGAACCAGATATTCGATCTTAAACCTATATCATCCGCGAACATCAACGGCTTAGAGCAGTTTCTAGATAAATTTGTGGCATCGGTGGCTGCACTTAAGAATTTGAAATTTAATGATCTTATGGACGTGGTGTTTCTCCATATTGCACTAAAGAAGTTGGACCCCGACACCGTGCGTGCATTTGAAATGGAGCATCGTAGCTCGGAGATGCCTTCCTTTCATTCATTAGCATCGTTCGTGCGAGATCAAATAAAGGTGATGCAGCGCTCTCCGAACGTTAAACAGGAGAATAAAAGGTGCGTCGACCGTAGACAGACTCAACCATCTAAAATAGCAGGGTCGTTAACTTACGTAACCGCTACGCCAACATCACTCCAGCATACTTGTTTAGTATGTAAAGATAGACACGGTAATTTATATAATTGTGCGACTTTTCGTAAATATTCACCAAGCGAGCGTTATAAATTAGCAAAGACAAACAACCTATGTCTGAACTGCTTAAGCGATAAGCATTTAGTTGCAAAATGCAATTCGAGTTCCGTATGTAGCAAGTGCGCCAGGAAACATCACACGCTATTACATTTTGAAAATAGCAACATAGCGGCGTCAAGTAAAGCGGATAAGGAATTCGCCCCTACTAAGGTCAACGATTCTAGCGGTCGACCTGGTGATGTCGCTCTGTGCTCATTGGCCAATATGGGAGCACAACCTCCTTCAACCGTGTTACTGGGTACGGCACGTATTTTGGTTAGGGATTCGCGTGGAAACGAACAAAGCGTCCGTGCACTGCTAGACAGCGGAGCCCAAAATAGCTTTATAACGCGACAATGTTGTCAGAGCTTAGGCTTAGTAATAAATAGGTCACTTTCATGTCCTGTAATTAAAGGCATCGGAGGCACTAGTAAATCGACACAGGGATATATAAATTTAAAATTTTATTCTCGGATAGATCGTAATGTTAACTTTGATATAAATGCACTAGGAGTAGATAGGGTCACTGAACGGTTGCCAACCGTTTCGGTTGACACCTCGGCAATGATTGAATTTAAGAATTTGACTCTGGCGGACGACACTTACGCCGTTCCTGGAAACATAGACATGCTCATTGGAGCATCGCTTTTCCCTCATCTTTTGTTAAACAATAAGGTCAGGGGCAACTCTTCGCATACCGCGCCTTACGCGCTGGAAACCGTATTGGGCTATGTGATCCTTGGCTCCGCCCCCATCATAGATAGTATTTCGGCAACCTCTTATTGTGGTATGGCTGTCGAACCGCTCGAGTCGTTAGTCCGCAAATTTTGGGAGATGGAGGAGGTGAACGTCCCACCCATAGCTAGCTCAGATGACAGGTTATGCGAGGAAATTTACGTCCGCACGACCATTCGTGATCGCGACGGTAGATATAGTGTAGCGCTACCCTTTAAAGCAGATGTTTTATCTCTCGGCGATTCGCGTCAAATGGCGGAAAAACGTTTCTACAGCTTGGAGCGTAGGATGCTCGCTTCAACCCAGTTAAAAGAAGCTTACGACGGCGTCATTAACGAATATATAAGAGAAGGTTACATATCACTTGTGGCTTCGAAATTAGATAACTACGAAGACACACCTTCGTATTTCATACCACACCACGGAGTCATTAGAGAGGACAAACTTACATCTAAGTTACGTGTAGTGCTCGACGCTAGTGCTAAAACTAGCACTCACCTGTCGCTTAACGATATCCTCTATAGTGGGCAAAATTTACAGGGCAGTTTATTTAATATAATAGTCAATTTTCGTTTGTTTAGTATAGCACTATCCGCCGATATTCGTCAAATGTTTCTTTGCATAGGGGTCCGTGAATGCGACCGTAGATTCCAACGCATTTTATATCGTTTCAACCCAAAGGAACCTCTAATGGTGTTTGAATTTAACCGCGTTTGTTTTGGTTTAAAGTCGAGCCCATTTCATGCGTTACGCACGGTGAGACAGCTCGCTCACGATGAAGGTCCCTCTTCTCCTAAAGATAAGAGGGCAATTGAGAGCGGATTATATATGGATGATTTTGTGTACTCGGTCGATAGCGTGGAGGAGGCAACCCTAACCACCGCCGAGGTTATAAGGCTCATGAAATCGGGTCAATTCGATCTTGTGAAGTGGACTAGTAATTCGCGTCCGGTTTTGGATACAATCCCACTATCACACCGTCTTTCGGCGATAAAGGAATTCGACGATTCTGATACACACAAGGTGCTCGGTCTGTGTTGGTCACCAGAGTCCGACGTGTTTAGCCTTAAGGTAAATCCGCCCGTAGAGAAATGCACAAAGCGCACAATACTGTCATGCGTTGCTAGATTATGGGACGTCATGGGTTTCGTAGCTCCGGTGGTATTATAAGCTAAGCTTTTAATTAAACAACTTTGGTTATTGGAATGCGACTGGGATGACTCGCCGCCTGACAGCATTGTTCGGTTGTGGCAGCGCTTTAGAGAGGAACTTCCTTTATTAAGAGAAATTAAAATACCGCGTCATATAAACGTAGATAGAAGTAGCGCCATAACAGTCGTTGGGTCTGCAGACGCCAGCGAGAAGGTTTACGGGGGCGTTGTATATTTCCACGTCCAGAATAATGGTAGAAATTCGATTAGCCTCATTAGTTCTAAGTCGAGAGTCTCCCCCCGTAAGGTTGTCTCTCTGGCGCGCTTAGAGCTTTGCGCAATATTAGTACTCACCAAGCTTATTACCGCAGTTATCAGCGCATGTAGGGATAGAGTTCACATAGAAAGGATATTTGCCTTTTCCGACTCCACCGTCGCCGTATGCTGGGTTCATTCTTCACCCCGCCGTTGGGATACGTTTGTTGCGAACCGAGTGACCAAGATACAAGACGAGTTAGAAACACGGAACTTTTATCACGTGTCCGGTACGGAAAACCCTGCCGATTGTCTATCCCGTGGACTCACCCCGATGCAAATTTGGATCCCTCGCAATGGCCGATAACCGATTTCGAACCTTCGTTAGTATCACAACCGCCGGAAGAGAAGAGACACGCTCTAGTCGCGAACGTTTCGAGCGAGGTTTCTCCAATCAGTGCTTTGGCGAACCGCTTGCCCTCTTGGTCGAAATTATTGCGTAGCGTAATTTACGTTTGTCGATTCGCGAAGCTTTTGCCGCGACGTTCGTGTGTCTTAGCGTCTGATTACAACTATGCCGAGTCGCTAATATTACGTGAACTTCAACGTGCGCACTTCTCTGAAGAAATTAGAAGATTACAATCGAATAGAGCTTGTAGTCGCGCCTTTCAACGCCTTAAGCCATTTTTACAGGATGGGATTGTAAGGGTAGGTGGACGCTTGTCCAACTCGCAATTGAGTTTCGACCAACGGCACCCTATTGTTTTACCGCGTAAAGACCATATCATGAACTTATTAGTCGATTACCATCATAAATTGAACTCGCACGCTGGCCCCGACTTGTTGATGTCGATTTTGCGTCAGAATTATTGGATTCTTTCTGCACGTAGTTTAATACGCAATCGGGTGCACAGATGTATAGCTTGCTTTCGGGCACGCCCCAAGCTGTCATTTCCGGAAATGGCGGAACTTAGATCTTGTAGAGAAATACAATCAGTAAAGCCCTTCACGCACACCGGGTCTGATTTCGCTGGTCCGTTTAAGGTCACGCTCACTCGCGGGCGTGATATAAGATCCACAAAGGCTTACGTCTGCATTTTCGTATGTCTAACTACTCGAGCGGTGCATATAGAACTCGTTGGTGATCTAAGCACAGCAGGCTTTATGAGTGCATTTAAAAGATTTCTTTCCCGCCGTGGCCCTGTAAGTAGATTGTATTCGGATAACGGTACGAACTACGTCGGTGCAAAACGTATTCTATCGGAACTACATGAGCTCTTAGCTAGCAAGTATTATAATTCGGAGTCTGCTCACATTCTAGCCGAGAACCGCATTGAGTGGTCTCTGAACGTCCCAGCCGCGAGTCATTTTGGGGGCAATTGGGAGACTAATATCAAGAGTCTAAAGAGTCATTTATACCGAGTAATAGGAGATCAGATTTTGTCCTTCGAAGAGCTAAGTACGGTGCTCGCTTCAAATTGAATGCGTAATGAATAGTCGCCCACTTTGTCGTACGTTGTCTAGTGACCCCTCGGAACCGCTGGCTCTAACTCCAGCACATTTTTTGAATTTAACGCCTTTAAAGTATTTTTAGCCGCAGATATGGATGAGAACAGACTTAGCATTTCCGCACGCCACAAATTATTAGATCGGTTAGTGCAATCGTTTTGGAAACGATGGAGGATGGAATACTTGCATACTTTGCAGTCTCGACAAAAATGGAACACAGCAACTGAGCCTTTAGCTGTAGGAACTGTAGTTGTGCTCACCAAAGAGAATACGCCGCCTCTCCACTGGCCGTTAGGAATTGTCGAAGAGGTCTTTCCCGGTTCCGACGGAGTAGTTAGGATAGCTCGCGTTAAGACCACGGTTGGGTCTTACTTGCGTCCGGTTGTCCGTTTGTGCCCTCTGCCTCTTCCATAATTTTAATTAGCTTTCTAGATTAAATTGTAGTTGAATTTAAGTAATCTTAGCGTTAGTTAGTTATTTTGTTAGTTGATCTTAGCTCTAGTTGTATTAGTTAATTTTGAAGGAAATCCTTCAAGGGCGGGGGAGATGGTTGCGCGGAAAAAACCATTGGATTATTATATTTGACGGTAGAGGTGCCAAGCCGCTTGTTCCTTTCCGAAAAACGATATCATTCATACCCTCCTCGATCCTCCATCGACACATCGGGGTGGTGGGGTGGGAGGGGCAAGAAGATGATTCTAGAATGTCACGTAATCATCGGGGCCGAGGACATATAAGGCACGCGCGACCGTTGCGCGTCCTCTTTCCTACCGCGCCAGTCATTGGAACAACAGCTCTTTCCGCTGCAGTCGTCGTTGAAACCACACCGCTAGTAGAAACCGCTTTAGCCTGGAAGCAGTCGAGCTCCAGGGGAACCGCCTCACATCGTGTGAGATATAGTCGCGCACCGCCTCTCTCCGGAGTGTTCCAGAAGTAGTTCCAAAGTTGCAGCTATAGCGCTCAACCGGATAGAAGAAACCCCGGTGAGTCAATTCTTTTAATTAGCTCCTGCCTTACATAGTTTAACCCGCTCCAATTTTTGTTGTTCTCCTAATAAGGCAGGATTCCTTTTCAGCGATTTGGCACAATAATAGTTTAGTTTTAGGGAAGAGCGAGTGCATTATACCGCATGCTATAGTAGTCGCCTTTACGTAAGCGTAGAAGCAACCGCATATACAGTCCACTTTAATTAATATCTCGCGTAATAGGTTTAAGGTTCGACCGGGGAACTAGACTTCGGCAGCCTTAAACACGTGGCTCCATCACTGTCATTCTATAAAATCAATAAAATACGCCTGTAAATATGTAAATAAAGGTTCAGACCAGGCATTGTTTGATGTTGGATGAAGTTAAAACCTGTACAATTGGAAGTTATATAAGTTCATCAGAGGCAGTATGGCGAATTCTTGAATTTCCCATTCATGAGCGTTTTCCTCCCATAATCCACCTCACTATTCTTTTGGAAAATTGGCATAGTTTGTTTTAATGAGTAAAATCTGAGTGAAAGAGTGAATAGTCCTCCAATAGCCACACTATCCTATCCTTTTTCGATTTGTGTAAAGTAGATAACTTTGCAAAAACATTGCTCTACCTAGATGTACCTGTATACTAAGTTTGGCATAGAAGAAAATTTCAAAGGAGAAACAGAGGAGAAAATTTTGAAAGCTTGTCAGGGGTCAAAAAAGAGCGCGTTTTGGGCACGGTTTATACTGTGCATCCGCACAATACAACATGCTAATACCTTCGCATACTTCTTCATGAGATCATAAGGTCTTGTATATTCCACGTTCCAATCAGTATGCAAAGCTCTTGGCTTCCTTGAAGATGATCAGCGTTTGTTTGCAGCAATGGAACCGCAAATGATTCGGGATTTTTCACGATTATTTTAGTGTTCTGCCAAGTATCAGGCCCTTTAAGCCTTTGGGAGAAATTCAAAGAATACCTATCTGATGACTTAAAAAGGCAGGGAAAGAATGAGAAAGATGTGGATGTATAGCATATAACAGATGTCTTAGCGTTGGGTGGTCGGCTACTAAAAAAGTATAGGTTACCTCAGCCAAGCAAAGAACAACAATTTGAAAATAGAAAGTTTCTTACAGCTTAGCAAAATTTAAATATACTCGTGGAATTGCTTTGGCTATGGCTTTTTCTAGGATCGCAGCTACATTGCTTCAGGGTGGGCAAACTTTTCATGCTACCTTCAAGTTACCACTCAATTTAACAACAGCTGATACTCCCATTTGTAATATATCGAAACAAAGTAATTTTGCTGAAGTAATACATATAAAAATGATAGTGAGAAATAAAATAACCATGGCTCATAAGGGTGGCATAGAGGCTTTAAACAGAACTCTACAAGATATAAGAGGAAATAAGAAGTTAATGGGGGTGTAACGGTTTTGCTGGCTGGACATTTTACACCGACTCTACCAGTAGTGCCAAAAGAAACTAGAGTAGATGAAGTTAAGACATTTCTTAGGAGATCCACTTTATGGCCTCCAATTAAAATCCTCAAGCTCTTGAAAAATATGCGGGTACACTTTGAGGAAAAAGAGTCTGCTGGTGGATTTGCGAATCTCCTTCTTGAAATCGGCAACGGTGATTACCAGATGAATGACGAAATGATATCCATCTCTGATAGTTTGTGCACAGTTGTATTTACGTTACAGGAGCTAGTATTCAAACTTTACAAAAAAAAAAGCAAAAGAGCATAAGCTGCCGCACCACCCCACGTGGATATGCAATAAAATAAAATAGATTGACACAATACCATATAAACCATCTTCATGATTCCTGAATCTGCAGATTGACGTAATTGTTTAAAAATGTACATAAGTTTACGGACTCTGTTTGGCAGGTGTTCAATGTAAGCTTTAAATGTGAGGTTATTATCAATTATAATTCCAAGATATTTTATAGATGTAACTTTTTTATATAGTGTACTATTTCTTCATTTTTTTCATTGACTGTACTATTTCTTATATCAAGGGGAGGCTTAACAGCGATTTGTAATGAGTTTGTTGTTGAATTTTTTGTGTTTCGAATAGAAAAGTCTACTTATTTTGTTTTATCTATGTTCAACGTAAGTAAATGCGCGTTTAACCATTTCTTCACAATGTCAAACCCTTTTTGAGCAAGGGAATAGGTTTCAGTTCAAGTATTCGAATGAAACACAAGTGCAGTGTAATATGCGTAGGAAAAAATCATCCCGTTTAAAAGATTGATGTTACACAAGTCATTAATATACACTAAAAACAAACTTGGGCCGAGAATACTTCCCTGCGGTGTATGTAATTTGGAGGTCAGAACTACTATAAGGACCAATCCTAACCCATTGAGTTCTATTACTTAAATAACTTTGGAATATAGAAAACTGAATTCCTCTTACTCCTAAAGATTGAAGTTTTGAAATTAGGATAGGTATCGAAACAGTATCAAACGCCTTTGTAAGGTCAGGAAACGAGGCAGTACATTTTTGACGTATGTCTAGATTCCTGACTACAAAATCAATGAGCCTGTGGACAGCATCAGATGTACACAATTTTTTTCGAAAACCAAATTGATTTTTAGATCACATTGTGATGTTTACACTAACGATAGTTTAGAATTCAACTTGCATCTCGAGGACAAGAATGTCAGTTATTGTTTAGACAGTGCATGAAAAATTTAATATAAAAAACCGGTCAAGCGCATGTCAGACCACGCACAATGTAAGGTTCCGTAGTTGCCCGTCACTATACGTGAACTTAGAAGGGACCTTCTTGATACTATGAGCATGTAAAGTGAGTACGTGGTTTGTCCGCTTTAACGTCTAAAATAGGCCCAAATAAGGGGATGGAAGCTGAAGGATTTATTTTGTGTACATTTCATGTTAAAATATTCATAAGTTTACTGCATGGGATTTGGCAAAAGTTTTACAGTCGGCCGCCTGCCTGACACCAACCCTCTTTGGGTATGCTATTGTTGGTAGAGGAAGCTACCATTTTGAGAAAAGGAAAAAGAAGGTTGGGGGTAGCAGCGTAGGTGTAAGGATACTGTTATCTCGGCAGGAAAGGTATGAGAATAACAGTAGCTCGGGGAGCCGGGGTCGCGTACCCGTATTCCATAACAGGATCACCGGAAAGGTAGACCAGCATGAAAACCCCCTGACTGGACACACGGGCAGAGGAAGGCCGAATAAAAGATAGATCGATTGTGTGAAGAGTGATATGAGAATGAAAGGAGTAAGTATGGAAATGACGGCTGATAGAGAGGAATGGAACAAGAAGGTTTACTGCGCCGACCCCAGATAATGGGAAATGGTTTAGAGAATGATGATGATGATTTCATGTTAAAAGTTAAAGTCAAAATAGAGCCTTAATACGCCCACTGCTGGGCCTAGCCGATGCCCAGCAGTGTATTTTCTCTATTTCTATTGAATGACAGAATTAGTAATATTACAAATAAAACTGCACTCTTAAAAGTCTTGTTGCCTTAAGTTACGGTCTATTTCAGTTTGATTTCACTGTACAAATTTAGTGAGACTGTAATTTAAGTTGACCTCAAGCCAAAACTTTCTGATAGCGAGGCCATACTAGTTACCATAAAAATATTAAAAAAATCTAAGTCATGTATTTCAGAAATTAAATAATTTTTATTTTTTTCGATAAAATGTACAACACGAGACAGTTTTTTCATTCCTGTTGCTACAAATATTTACTTTTTGCCAATTTTTTTTCTCTTACGTCATCCTGAATAGTGCTTCTGTAACCTGTAATCCTAAACCCTGTGCCGATCACTCCAGCTTGAAAGAAAATGTAATTTTAAACTGAACTAAGTTTTCAGAATTAGTTTTTCTCACTATTTCAACCGACCGTCCTGGAAAAAATTGTACTACGCCAGTTTGGCAAGTAGCTTTAAAAGTTAGCGCATTTAATAAGAATTCTAACGTGGTATAACACTTACCCCATTATTCTTAGATCGGCCATAAAAATTTTTTTGTTAAACAAAGTCAGTTTTTAACAATTTTTGGAACTTACATTAAAACGATTCTAGTGCAACCAAAGCATTCCTAATAACCACAGTGTGGTTTAAATGAGATGAAGAGAGACATTCCATAAAGTGTGAGCGAGACAGTTAGTGACGCTTATGAGACACAGACGCAAATACAAACTAAAGTAATAAAATATTGGTTATAAAACTAAGACAGTCAGTTTCGTTTTTGTGATAAAAATTTGTCATTTGTCATCCAAGGTGCTGGCAGCCACTTTAGCTTTCCTTATTTAATAGGAGCATGCATATTATATATATCAATTAATATGTTATTAAATGCGCTAACTTTTTCATCTACCTTGGGAGCGGCTGTCACACTGTCCCAGTTAATTTTAGAAGCATCCTGACACAACTTCTCTACATCCATACGATCAAAACAACGCAAGTGCAGGATTTTAGGTGAGGGTTTAGGAGGTTTCAGGATATAGGAAAGGAAAATGAGATCATGATGGGAAAAACCAGACTCATAATTTTGACCATGAGAAAAGACAAGGGTGGGGTTTGAGGTGAGCATTAAATCGAACCACGTGTCCTCCCCGTCCGCATTGTGGTGAATGGCTTGTTGAGGTAGAACATGAAAGCAAACCGACTCGATTATTTGAAGGAACTTATAGGAACAAGATGAGTGCGGAGCCAGGAGATTCGTATTAAAATCACCCATGATGATGTGATGTGAGTATTCTGACCCTAAAGATTCCAGAGTCATTTCGAGACTGGAGAAGTTATCAACAGAAGGGGGGATAATATACAACACCAAGAACAGTTTTAGCTCCCTTCACACATACTTCAAGAAAAAGAAATGCAGCAGATGCGGAGTAAAAGGGCAAGGAGGAAGCTAGAAGTTTATAATATAAGTCACTGCGGAGGTATATATCAACAACACCCCCTCTCTTATTAACCCGATCGTTACATATCAAAGTGAAACCAGAGAGGGGGTAAGTGGTTGAAAGAAGATGGGGCTTCAACCAGCTCTCCAAAATCAGGATGGCATATTCATGTTGGTAAAGGCTTCAATGAGATCACTGTAGTGGCTGGGTACACTTTGTGCATTGATATGACACACATTTAGCGAAAAGCTAGACTGGTCAAATGTATGACGTAGAAAATCACCCAGCGTATCAGTTATGGAACAAAAACTATCGTCAATAGATAGTAGTTACGATGTACCAGTTCTGGCTCACTGAGTCAGAAGTTGTACAAGTACGACGTTCGTCGATTCACGATCCTAAAAAAAAAAAAAAAAAAAAAAAGGTTTTGGCATGCTCTGATCACGAATCTGCGGTCCATTTTTGCGTAGGATGTACGGTTCCGGAGATGTGCAGATCAATTAACTCTTATCTAATTGATATCCGCTTCGAGCCTCAACCGTCATTAGCGCTCCATTGTCCTTATCTACTTATCTATTGTTGATTGACTACCGTCATTATCTATTATTCGTCGGCGTGTGGGTCGGCTTATGCTATTGTATTATACTCCTTTGTTCCTATCTACACTAATCTGACTCATTAATAAAACACATTACCCAATTTTGTTAAAAGTTTTATTTATAAAATACAAAATCTTATTACTTATTATCTATAAAATAGGAGCGAAACATCTCATCCACTAAAATATCGTTGTACAATGTGTTCCCTGTAAATATACTCGTAAAACTATGCATTGAACATCCCTGAAACTTATATAGCAAATACATTAAGCAATATTCGCCACAAACTGAAGTCCACTCATTCTGAATCCTATCAACATTCCAGTTCCATCTTTTACAATTTCTTTTAAAAAACTCTAGATGATATCGTACAGGTGCCCGTCCGAATGAATCAAAATATTGACCGACGTCATTCGTATCGATATATAAAGCTACCCAATGTGACCCTGGTTTATCATCTGTATCCAAATTGCATATTATATACGTTGGTACGTGGGTGTACATGGGTAGTTTATTGGCAGCATAAACATTATTTTCTAGAGTGGGGTGAATCTTTTTCAGATGTTGTTGTACATCTAGTGTATCCATAATATTACTGCTATTAGTAGATTATTACAGTACCAATCTACTCAATGACTAATATAGGAGTGATCAATTATAGTGATTTCTAAATATTAAATTGCATTCTTTGTGTTATACAAATCGTATTTGAGTCACCAATACACTGAACAAGACACGACAGGAAGGACGTAGGAATGTAGAGATAAGCAACAGAATGTAAGGTAAGCTTGTTGACGCATAAAGATACTATCAATTCTACTGCAGAAATTCTTTAGATTAGAATTATTACTCACTGGTACTATATAAGACCAAGCAACTGCAGTCATGGAGTTAGTGTATGGTCGTTTGACCGCAGTGGATCTATCAATACTACGTTTGTGTTACTTCAACGCATCAAAGGCCATGGATGTAAGTGTTTATTCTATTGACAAACTTACTTTTCTTTCTGTTATTTTCTTACGTGTGTATGATTTAGTGTTAACAAATTATATTTAAATATTATGTGTGTGTATATGGTTAAGCCGTGGTAGCTCAGATGGTTAGCGCAAAATGTAAAATTCACAGTACGCGACCCGGGTTCGATCCCCGCCGGCACCAATTAAATTGTTAATTACAATTTTAAGTGCTGATTTACCACGTGCTCAGCGTAGCCCTAAAACCCTCTCAGAAATGAGAGGAGGCCTATGTTCAGCAGTGGACTTTAATAGGTTGTAACTTTAGCTTTTTTAACTTTTATGATTAAGTGTTAACAAATTGATATTAACATTATAACTGTGTTGTTGCAGAAATCATTGAGCTTCGATGAAAATACCTATAAACAGTATTACTACTCGCCACTCTCCCCTCAAGAAGAGAGTGATGACATCGTCATTAATAATAACACATGCGATGGTGGAAAAAGAAAATCGCAATCGATTGATCATTTTTTTGAAGCTGAATCAAAAATAAAAAAGAGGAAGCTGTTATCATCAACCGGAGCACGAGCCGCTAGAGATGGTGTATCATACATTTCTACTAATTCTGACGACGGAGACCAAGCGACGCATCTCATCAAAATTGAAATGTACGATATGAAGAAGCTATCCAAGATTCCAACTACTGATCATTGGAAACATGCTTCCACGAGGATTAAATATTACGCAAAGACTAATAAGGATAGCATCTACGACAACACAAACGCCCTCGTATACAATATTACAAAGACTATAGCAGAAAGTGAAAAAGTTAAAAAATACTTTTTTAACAATGACAGTCATTAGCTGATCATTAGTGAATGTGATTCTGTTTACTTAAATTACTTCCGTGTACTCATTATATTCTATTTCTAATCCTTTGTTAGACTTAAATATCGGACATTATTTGAAATTTGGGTATCAGTTGGTCTACCAACACTGAACTGTTACTTACTCTGCTACCTATTTTCTTCTTTACTATAAGGATGGCAAACTTCAGTGAAGTGTGCACCAGTGCTTTCTTCTCCACAACCATGGAAGAGAATACGGAACTATTCAACAGCGATTTAAATCAGGAGTTGTCTAAATTTTGTGATGAAATGGAGAAGGATCAACTGTTCGATTCATCGTATGATGATGAGTTGTATAATCACTGTGCGATGGTTGAAACACAGTTTAAGTAAGTAAAATAAACATTCATTTCGATCATAATTTACACAATGTCTTGTACAGTTTTTAATAAATTTAAAAATTTTAGTAGTCAACCACTACAACTTGGAAAAGGAACGAAGCGAACGAGCAGCAAAGAACCCAAGATCATCAAAAAACCAACAACGGAAGCAGAAGCGCTTACCTCTGCAGGGAACAGTATCAGTAACGATGATCAAGTGGAATGTCTAACGTGTCATATATTTATCAAGAAACGGTATTTAGCTAATCATTTTAAAAGTAATGTTCACAAAAATAATCTTTTAAATTCACATAATTCTTTATCAAACGTTAGTGTTATTGAATCTGCTTTTGGAAATAGGATTTTAACTTATAAAATCAAGAGTAGAGTAGATAGTTCGACATTGGTAAATTTTGAAACTCCTGAACTATTTTTAAATTCTATTAAAGATGATATTTTATTTTTAATACAAGAGTGTATTCATCAACACATAATTTTTAAAGTAAACTTCATATTGCATGCTGATTTTGTTCAACAAACTAAAGATATTCATGATACGTTAGATTTTCAAACGCTTAACTATATTATTTGTCAAGGAGACGACTTAAATATTTTTTTTTCATCTTTAAATGATACAATTACTACTAAAATTAGTGCATTTGAAAAAAAAGATAGTGGATGGAGTCTAAAAAACATAAAATCTATAGACATGAATGTTAATAAATTTAACCCCCTACGCGGTACTTCATACATAGATCTTCCTCGTGACATAAAATTAAAAAAGGCTGTTATAAATGTAAAAAGCAAGGATTATTTTTGTTTTAAATGGGCGTTACTCTCGGCGTTATATCCCGTAAACAAAAACGCGGATCGTGTATCATCGTACGTTAAACATGCAAATAAACTTAAATTTGATGGTATTTCCTTTCCAGTTAAAATTTCTGACATAGCAAAAGTAGAGAAATTAAATGATATTAGTATTAATGTTTTTGGGTTAGAATATAATAAAGAAAAACGATGTAATTCTATAGTAGGTCCATTATTTTTAACAAAGTGTCGTAAAGATAGACATATCAATTTATTATTTTTTTCCAAGGATACAAAAAATCATTATTGTTACATAAAAAATTTATCGCGGTTAGTTAGTAAACAAATTTCAAAAGACGGTCACATCATGTACATTTGCGAAGCATGTCTACTTCACTTTCCATCTAAGGAAAGTTTAAATAACCATGAACAATACGATTGTGCCCACATTTGTACAGAATTACCAAACAGTGAAACTTTTAAAAAAAAGAATTGGTTTGGTCAACCTATTTCAAATGATAAAATTAAATTTGATAGTTATGAAAAAAAGTTGAAGATACCATTCGTAGTTTATGCTGATTTTGAAGCATTTTTAAAACCAATAGAATCATGTTCTAACGATCCTTCCAAACCTTTCACACACAATATTCAGAAACATGAAGTACATAGTTTTGGTTATTATATTAAATGTTCATATGATGATAAATTATCAAAATATGTAACGTATTGCGGACCCAACTGTGCACAAGTGTTTATGGAAAGTTTATCTAACAATCTCAAAGAAATAAATAGACTTCAAAAATATCCTCCACTTCCGCTAACAAATGAAGACAAAAACCAAATTTCAAATGCAACCATTTGTCATATTTGTGAAACAGAGTTAGCAGAACATTTTTATGATTTTGATTGGTACACCGGTAGTTTTATAGGTGTTGCTCACGAATCATGTAGCTCGAAGTTCAGAAAACCTCGTTATATACCAATATTTTTACACAACCTTAGTCACTATGATGCTCATTTTATTGTTCACGCGTTAAACTTTTGTGATGGTGAAGTCGAAGTTATCCCTCAAAATAAAGAAAAATATATATCCTTTTCCAAAAAATTAAAAATGAATAACCACGAAATTATATTAAGATTCATAGATTCATTTAAGTTTTTATCATGTAAATTAGAAGAATTGGCCAAAAATCTCAGTAATGATCAATTTCAAGAATTACGTAGAAATTATCCTAATGATGAAGATTTCTTTCGTTTAAAACGGAAAGGCGTTTATCCATATGAACTTATGACTAATTATGATAGTTTAAGCCTAACATCGCTCCCCGAACAAAAATTTTTTTATAGCTCGCTCACAGATTCCCATATTTCAAATGATGATTACAATCATGCTAAAGATGTTTGGAAACACTTTGGGTGTTGTAATATGCTAGATTATTCAAACCTGTATTTAAAAACAGACGTTTTACTTTTAACCGATGTATTTGAAAACTTTAGAAAGTTATGTATTAATACTTATGATTTAGACCCTGCCCATTATTACACAGCACCCGGTTTAAGTTGGGAAGCAATGTTAAAATATACAAAAATAGAATTAGAACTTTTAACAGATTATGAGAAAATTACATTTATTAGATCAGGTATCAGGGGTGGTGTATCTCAATGTAGTAATCGTTATGCTAGAGCTAATAACAAATATATGGGGGATTATGATGCAGGGAAACCAAATTCATATATCACATATTTTGATGCCAACAATTTATATGGTTGGGCTATGTCTCAATGTCTTCCTACTGGTGGATTCGAATGGGTAAATCCGAATACAGAATTTAATGTGTCTGAGACATCGAACTTCGGTTTTATTTTAGAAGTTGATTTGGAATATCCAGATGAACATCATGATTTACATTCGCACTTTCCTTTATGCCCCGAAAACATTTGTGCAGACAATATTAATGAAAATAAACTAGTCCCAAATTTAAATAATAAAGATAAATATGTAATTCATTACAGAAATTTAAAGCAGTGCATAGAAATGGGGGTTAAATTAACTAAAATTCATAGAGTTTTAAAATTTAAACAGTCTCGCTGGTTGAAGATGTACATAGATCTAAACACAAAATTAAGAACGTTAGCAAAATCAGATTTCGAAAAAGATTTTTATAAATTAATGAATAATTCAGTCTTCGGAAAGACCAATTTATTTAGGGTTTTGCATTTTAGATATTTCAAAAACATTAATGTATGATTTTCATTATAACTATATGGTTAAAAAGTTTAGTAAAATCAAATTATTGTATACAGATACGGATAGTTTAATATATCATATATTTACAGATGATTTTTACTCTGATATAAAACCTGACCTTTCATCATACTTTGATACCTCAGCTTATGATGCAAATAATATTTTTGAATATCCAAAATTAAATAAAAAGAAATTAGGTTTTTTTAAAGATGAAAATAATGGTAAAATCATGAAAGAATTTGTGGGTTTACGATCCAAAATGTACGCTTTTAACTTAGAGAATAAGACTATAGCCAAGGCAAAAGGCGTAAATAAATGTATCACTAAAAAGATGACCATGGATAATTATAAGTCTTCTCTATTTAATAAAAAAGTGCAATATTATAGTATGCTTAGATTTAAATCAATTAAACACACAATTTTTACACAAAAATTAAATAAGATTGGTTTATCATATAATGACACAAAGAGGCATATTTTAGATAATAATATTGAAACATTAGCTTGGGGTCATTATAAACTGCGTTATGTAAGTGTTGATAGTTTTTAATTTTATGTCTGCATGTAAATAAAATTTGTATTGATTGTAAAATAATGATAATAGTATAATATGACGTAGAGTTTATTACATATTTAATCGTTGTTTTATTGTAAATAATTTAAGTTAATTGTTGTTTATATTTGCGTGTGTGTGTGTGTGTGTGCATTTATTTGAGATTGAGTTGATTGTAAAATTATGATGTACTAATTGTGTTAGAAATAGTATACAGATCATTCTGTTTTATATAATGTTTGCAATATATATTAATTGTTAACACCAACACTTTCATTTTTTATTTCACCCCTTAGAACTTTAGACGTGTATAATGTTTCACTTTATCCATCCGTTTACTGCTATTGTGGCGGGGCCAAGTGGATGTGGGAAGTCAAATTTTGTAACAAATTTCATAAAATCAGTTACAGAAATATGTAATTGTGATTTTAATCAGATCACATGGTGCTTTGATGAAATGCAACCTTTATATAATTTACCAAATGTTAACTACCATCAAGGAATTCCAAATGTTAATATGTTTGACGGTGAAAACCCACATCTTGTTATTATTGATGATCTAATGAGAGAGTCCGATGGAAGAATTGTGGATATATTTACAAAAGGTAGTCATCACAGGAATCTTAGTGTATTTTATTTAACACAAAATTTATTTCATCAGGGTAAAGGGCAAAGAGACATATCCTTAAACTCAAGTTATATAATATATTTTAAAAACCCTCGAGATAAAACTCAAATAAGATATTTAGCACGACAAGTGTCACCAGATAACCCAAAATTTATTGAAGATGCCTACAGGGATGCAACTCTAGAGGCGCATGGATATTTAATGGTAGATTTAAAACAGAATACCAATGATTTTTGTCGTATCAAGACAAATGTCTTCCCATTTAATGGTTTCTGCACAGTCTACGTCCCCACAAAAGAGTTTAAATACACCAAGAATCAAACATTTCAAATCATTGCTAAATGATGCATCGTCGACTCACAACGCATAAACATTTGCTAAACGCTTTGCATACGCTTAAACCAAAATATCAAAGAGCATTACTTAAAACGTGTGATGAAGAAGAAATTAACTGTATTTGTGAGTGTATTCATAACGTTTTACAAGGAAAAGTACCTCTTAAAGATCAAGATAAACAAAAATTGAATAAACACAAAAATATACTCCGTCAACTAGTGCGTAAGTGTAAACATAAACTAAGAAAAAATATAATTATACAAAAAGGAGGGGCTTTCTTGCCAATAATATTAGGTGCAATATTGAGTGGCTTAGTGAGTGGACTAGCCAGTTAACATGGAAAATGCAAAGAAAATGATACTTATCGAACCTGGATTGATTGAAAAATTAAAACAAGAAAATAAGGTTAATACGAGTAGTAGTTTATCTCGATTAGATATCGAAATGCAAAATATTATGAATAGTAAGACGGAAGATCGAAAGAAATGGATGTTATATTCACAAACACTGCAAAGATACCTTCATTTTACCGAAGAGGATCGTCAACCACTCAGATTACCAATTTATTCTGATACATCTAATGAAGATTCAAACGAGTCTAAAATTGGTTTTAAAAATAAAGATAGAGATCTAAAAACTTCAGTTGATGCTGAATCTTTGTTGGAGGAGAATCGATCCATCAAAAGTAAAGAAAATGTTGAAAATCCACTTTACACACCAGCTCAAATACTCAGTTTAATACCAAAAACTTATAATAAAAAAGGACAGTTATTATTAAACTTAGTTGAAACAAGTAGAGGTAAAATACATTGGGATAATGAAGGTACAGTCACAATTGATAATGAAAAAATTCCTGGAAGTAATATTGTTGATTTAATAAATGATTCACTAAGACCCTTAAAAAGAAGTGATCCAGTAGGTTGGGATAGATTTGCTGAAGCATTAAAAGATATTAAAGTACCACTTACTTATATTGGAAATCCAAAGAGATGTGAGTTTATTAACCAACTTCAAGCAAAAGATCTGAACAAACCCTCTGAGATTGAATTTCAAGAGTTTTCTACACCGAGCAGTAGAGATAAAAAGTCTACAACTAAAATACGTAAAAGGCTTGAGTGGGAAAAATGGACCCCGTACTAGAAGAAATTAACAGGATTTATTATGATCCATCTAATCCCGCTGGTTTTGGTAGTATTGATAAATGATCAAAAGCCATGAAGGGTAAAATGAATAAAAAGCAAGTAAAGGAATGGTTAAAATCACAAGAAACATACACATTACATAAACCCATTCGAAAAAAATTCCCGCGTAATAGGTACATTCTATCAAATATTAATGAACTGTGGCAAGCTGATTTAAGTGATATGCGAACTTATTCTCAATATAATGATGGTTTCAAGTATATACTTTGTGTTATTGATGTATTTAGTAAATATGCTTTTGCAAGACCAATGAAAAAGAAAAACTCAGAAACAACTAAAGAATGTTTTGAAAGTATATTTACTGAAAGTAATTTAACACCTACTCACATACAATCTGATAAAGGTACAGAATTTGTTTCAAAAGATGTACAAAAATACTTTAAATCCAAAAAGATTAATTACTATACCACTAACAATCCTGACATTAAGGCCAGTATTGTTGAACGATTTCAAAGAACACTAAAAATGAAAATGTGGCGTTATTTCACTCATAATAATACTTATAGATATATAGATGTTTTACAAGATTTAATATACTCTTACAATCACAGCTTTCACTCTAGTATTAAGATGTGCCCATGTGATGTAAATTCCAACAATATTATGACAGTTTGGACTAATCTTTATGATAGACGGTCAAACAAACTTTCTTTAGAAAATCCTAAACCAAATTTCAATGTGGGTGATTATGTTCGAATAACTAAATATAAACATGCTTTCCAAAAAGGATATGAATCAAATTGGAGTGATGAAATATTTATTATATCTTCAATAATTGATAGATCTCCATGGGTTGTTTATACAATAACAGATTTACAAAATGAACCAATAGTTGGTACTTTTTATGAAAGAGAATTACAGAAAATCACTTACAACCCCACCTCACAATATAAAATAGATAAAATAATTGACACTCGTTACTCAGGTAACAGAAAAGAAGTATTAGTGAAGTGGAAAGGTTATCCAGATAAATTTAACAGTTGGATTCTAGTTTAAAAGAAATATGAATAAAGAAAGTTTTTATTTAACTTTGCTCAGCAATAGTTCAATGGAATATTTTCCTGATAACAAGACCACAAATTTTTCAACGAAATTACCGAAAGCTATTAAATTAGAAGGTGAATGGTCGGTTGGAGTTGTCGAGTTTCAATATCCATGTACCATGTTTACTGTTCAAGATCATGAAAATGTTATATACATTACAAAATCTATGTTAATGCCTAATGAAGATAAGCCATCCACAGTGTACTACAAAAAACATATTCCAGCTACCAACTATGATAACGTTGAGCATATTTTAAGAGTGTTAAATGGTATTGGAGAGAACTTGAAATTTCGCTATGATGAAATAACAAAATTTGTGTCTATTTGTGTTTTGGATAAAAATATAACATCCGTAACATTATCACCCAAATTAAGTTTACAACTAGGTTATGAACCAAATAAAAATCTCCTAGAGAGAAATTTTGGAAAGTGTCCTGCTAATTTACACTTAGGGTTACCATCTCAACTCTTTCTATATTGTGACATTATCGATCCTCAGATTGTGGGTGATGTTATGACTCCTTTACTAAGAGTCATTTCATTAGATCCTACAAAATACATTTATGGTGCAAATAAAATGCACGTTTTCTCTCAACCTCACTACTTACCTGTTATGCGAAGAGAGTTCGATACGCTGGAAATAGTTATAAGATCGAGCACAGGACAAAAAAATACCATTCCAGTTTGGAACCGTGTGTATTAAACTACATTTCCGAAAATTATAATAATGAATTCCCTTCGTGATCATCATAAATGTCCATATGAAAATTATTATACACATCAAGCTGGGTCAGGAGTTGGAGTAATTTATAAGGGTGCACCATACCAACGCGGTCATGGTATTGGGAGCTTCTTAGGGGGGTTATTTAGATCAGTTTTACCTTTACTTTCAAGTGGTGCTCGAGTGATTGGTAAGGAGGCATTAAGCGCTGGAGTAGGACTTTTATCGGATATGGTTCAAGCGCGTCCTATGGAAGCCTCAATAAAAGATCGTCTAAAGCAAGTTAGTACGAATTTAAAACGAAAGGCTGATAAGAAAATAGATCAATTTAACATGACAGGATCTGGGTATAAAACTAAAAGAAAACGATTGACCTCGTTCATTCCACCATTAACTGCTAAAGTGAAAGCTGCGAAAAAACTTGGTCTAAAACCAAAAAATAACAAAGATATATTTTCAAATTAAATATGTCTTTCCTTCATAATCATTCTTGCGAGTGCGTTAAGTCAGAATTGGATTTGTTTGCACTACCGTCTACACAAACTAGCATTGAAAATGGATTGTGGATTCAT
The DNA here is from genome assembly GCA_036936625.1 of Parnassius smintheus behrii. Taxonomy (NCBI): domain Eukaryota; kingdom Metazoa; phylum Arthropoda; class Insecta; order Lepidoptera; family Papilionidae; genus Parnassius; species Parnassius smintheus. The sequence continues at coordinate 25,516,622 of JAUPFT010000002.1, read as the reverse complement.
TATAAACCAATTTCATCTCTTGGTGATGATGGACCTATCGAGTTTCAAGTTCCTGGGACAGGCGATGACTACATAGATTTGTCTCATACATTACTCCACATAAAGGCAAAAGTATTAAATCAAGATTCAACTAACTTGATATCTACTACAATAGTAGCACCTGTAAATAATTGGCTGCATTCACTTTTTAGTCAACTTGATGTTTATTTAAACCAAAAACTTGTATCACCACCTAATAATACCTATGCATATCGAGCATACATGGAAACCCTTTTAAACTATGCTCCTGCTGCTAAACAATCTCATCTTACTTGTAGTCTTTGGTATGATGATACAGCAGGAAAAATGGATTCTACGGATGGTAAAAACATAGGATTTGTTAAAAGACAGGAATTGATTAGTGAAAGTAAGGAAATAGAAATGATTGGTCATCTTCACGGTGACATTTTCAACCAAGATAAATTTTTAATTAATGGTGTTGAAATGAGTGTTAAATTGGTTCGATCTAGAGAGAGCTTTAATTTAATTGCTGGGTCAAACGATGCAAAGTTTAAAGTTTGCATTACGGATGCAACTCTTATTGTTCGACGAGCACGAATTAATCCAAGTGTATTACTCGCACATCAAAAAGTTTTAGCTTCTACCACTGCTAAATATCCTATTACTCGAGCTGAAGTAAAAGTTTTAACAATTCCATCGGGTGTTCAAGGAAAAACTCTTGATAATATATTTTTAGGGCAGGTACCCAAAAGATGTATAATTGGATTTGTGAACAATTCTGCATTTAATGGTTCCCTTACTAAAATCCATTTAACTTTGAAAACTATGGTATTAATTCTTTCAGCTTATATATTGATGCTCAACAAATACCTTCAAAAGCTTTGCAACCATCTTTTAATAATAGCATATTTACATCAGCATATCATACTCTATTCTCGGGAACTGGTATTCACTTTCTTAATGAAGGAAATGGAATCTCTTGTGAACAGTATGCCAAAGGTTACTGTCTATTAGCATTTGACTTAACTCCTGATTTATCAGCCAACTCATCAGCTCATTGGAATCTCATAAAGCATGGTAGTGTAAGATTAGAAGTACGATTTGAATCCTCACTAATACAAACAATTAACTGTATAGTTTATGCTGAGTTTGATAATATTATTGAGATAGATAAAAACAGAAATGTTACTGTAGACTATAGTAGTTAAGGTTATAATATGTGTTGTGTGATAGATTTTATGAGTTATGTGTAATGCATTTTGTGTGTATGTAACTATGTGAAACATTATAAAATTAAATAAAACAAATTGTATGCAATATATTATTTTTTATTTCTTTATAAATATTCTATTTAATGTAATACAAAACTCTGTTCGAGTTTAAATTTTACATAAGCACACTGACTAAACCACTGAACATGCTGCTGCCAAGGATCATCATCATCTTCCCAATCTTTTAAGCCACCACCACAATGGAAACACTTGGTCCTGTCTGCATGGCCAGTATAAAAGAAACCGGCTTCTGCAAGATCTTCAGGTTTCTGTCGCATAACGAGAGGCCAGTTTTCGAAACTGAGCAACCGGCTAGATTTTTAACTGAAGAATGGATATTCAGCTCTTGAGTACTGCATATTCTTCTCGTTTTCATCTCCACTCAGTGTTGTAGTTTTGTTCTTCAATGATGTGTTCTGTACACGTATGCCACACTCATCTCTTTCTTCTGCTCTTGTCTTCCTGTAATTTAAGTAAACAGAATCACATTCACTAATGATCAGCTAATGACTGTCATTGTTAAAAAAGTATTTTTTAACTTTTTCACTTTCTGCTATAGTCTTTGTAATATTGTATACGAGGGCGTTTGTGTTGTCGTAGATGCTATCCTTATTAGTCTTTACGTAATATTTAATCCTCGTGGAAGCATGTTTCCAATGATCAGTAGTTGGAATCTTGGATAGCTTCTTCATATCGTACATTTCAATTTTGATGAGATGCGTCGCTTGGTCTCCGTCGTCAGAATTAGTAGAAATGTATGATACACCATCTCTAGCGGCTCGTGCTACGGTTGATGATAACAGCTTCCTCTTTTTTATTTTTGATTCAGCTTCAAAAAAATGATCAATCGATTGCGATTTTCTTTTTCCACCATCGCATGTGTTATTATTAATGACGATGTCATCACTCTCTTCTTGAGGGGAGAGTGGCGAGTAGTAATACTGTTTATAGGTATTTTCATCGAAGCTCAATGATTTCTGCAACAACACAGTTATCATGTTAATATCAATTTGTTAACACTTAATCATAAAAGTTAAAAAAGCTAAAGTTACAACCTATTAAAGTCCACTGCTGAACATAGGCCTCCTCTCATTTCTGAGAGGGTTTTAGGGCTACGCTGAGCACGTGGTAAATCAGCACTTAAAATTGTAATTAACAATTTAATTGGTGCCGGCGGGGATCGAACCCGGGTCGCGTACTGTGAATTTTACATTTTGCGCTAACCATCTGAGCTACCACGGCTTAACCATATACACACACATAATATTTAAATATAATTTGTTAACACTAAATCATACACACGTAAGAAAATAACAGAAAGAAAAGTAAGTTTGTCAATAGAATAAACACTTACATCCATGGCCTTTGATGCGTTGAAGTAACACAAACGTAGTATTGATAGATCCACTGCGGTCAAACGACCATACACTAACTCCATGACTGCAGTTGCTTGGTCTTATATAGTACCAGTGAGTAATAATTCTAATCTAAAGAATTTCTGCAGTAGAATTGATAGTATCTTTATGCGTCAACAAGCTTACCTTACATTCTGTTGCTTATCTCTACATTCCTACGTCCTTCCTTTCGTGTCTTGTTCAGTGTATTGGTGACTCAAATACGATTTGTATAACACAAAGAATGCAATTTAATATTTAGAAATCACTATAATTGATCACTCCTATATTAGTCATTGAGTAGATTGGTACTGTAATAATCTACTAATAGCAGTAATATTATGGATACACTAGATGTACAACAACATCTGAAAAAGATTCACCCCACTCTAGAAAATAATGTTTATGCTGCCAATAAACTACCCATGTACACCCACGTACCAACGTATATAATATGCAATTTGGATACAGATGATAAACCAGGGTCACATTGGGTAGCTTTATATATCGATACGAATGACGTCGGTCAATATTTTGATTCATTCGGACGGGCACCTGTACGATATCATCTAGAGTTTTTTAAAAGAAATTGTAAAAGATGGAACTGGAATGTTGATAGGATTCAGAATGAGTGGACTTCAGTTTGTGGCGAATATTGCTTAATGTATTTGCTATATAAGTTTCAGGGATGTTCAATGCATAGTTTTACGAGTATATTTACAGGGAACACATTGTACAACGATATTTTAGTGGATGAGATGTTTCGCTCCTATTTTATAGATAATAAGTAATAAGATTTTGTATTTTATAAATAAAACTTTTAACAAAATTGGGTAATGTGTTTTATTAATGAGTCAGATTAGTGTAGATAGGAACAAAGGAGTATAATACAATAGCATAAGCCGACCCACACGCCGACGAATAATAGATAATGACGGTAGTCAATCAACAATAGATAAGTAGATAAGGACAATGGAGCGCTAATGACGGTTGAGGCTCGAAGCGGATATCAATTAGATAAGAGTTAATTGATCTGCACATCTCCGGAACCGTACATCCTACGCAAAAATGGACCGCAGATTCGTGATCAGAGCATGCCAAAACCTTTTTTTTTTTTTTTTTAGGATCGTGAATCGACGAACGTCGTACTTGTACAACTTCTGACTCAGTGAGCCAGAACTGGTACATCGTAACTACTATAGATGTAGCAGTTTCATTGGCAGAAAAAAAAAGAATCGTCATCAGCGTTCATAAAAATAAATATAGATTTTTATATATATAGTATATGATATAAAATATATAAAACTAAATAAATTATTATTATAACGTACCCAACTTAGGTTGTAAACCAAGGCGTACTGTCGTCTCTGCACCACCCGCCAGCTAACATACGCACCTTAAATTACTGACTTATTAAATAATAAGCAAAATGAATTAAAAAGGTAATGTAAATCACGAAACATATGTACGTTATACACATAAGTACCGAATTGAGTATTACAACAGAATGAAATGAAAAAAAAAACACGGACAAAATTATTTCATAGAGTTAATCGTTACACAACGTGTACAGACTATAAACTATAATACTACGTGACAGGTTACCGAAATTCGAAATATTACCCTTAAATTGTCAAACGTCGAATTGGCATTACACTAGAATAGAAATGACAATTACTGACAATTATTCATACAACATACAAAGCATGTTTACATTGTAGTTTTGTAGTTATGTAGTGTAGTGTAGAGAGATATTATTACAAAATAATACAATCTAACGGACTCTTTCGCTGCTCTCTTTGCCTACAATTCCCGTCTCGACAGTGGCAACGACGTTCCACCTAAATTACCTCACTGTAGGACCTCTATGTCGGAGATTCGCATCACTATCACTAAGGAGGTTCTTAAACCTTTGCGGCGTCTAGATGTGAATAAAACTAATGGAGAAGATGGTATAAAAGGTATAGTTCTAAAGGCTTGTGCACCTGAGTTGCCTTTTGTGCTGATATGCTTGTTCCGCCTTTTATTTTCGACTGGAAAGTGCTAAAGCCCATAAAGCTGGCCATCGTCTAGCCGGTTCCAAAAAGACACAGTCTTGTCTACCCCGCCAATTATCGGCCAATCTCAATTACCTCTGCACTCTGCAAAATTATGGAGCGTATATTGAACGCGCGCTTCATGGCATACCTAGAACAGAATGCCTTCTTTAGTTACCGGCAATATGGGTTTCGCCGAAATTAGTCAGCTGGAAATTTTATAGCGTATACAACACACATATAGGTGAGGCATTGAGAATGGGGAAGCATTTACTGTTTCCCTAGATGTCTCGAAGTCTTTTAACAAAGTTTGCCACGCTAGCCTTTTGGGTAAGCTTCCAGCGTATGGCTTATCCCCAGGTCTGATTGACTGGGTAAAGGACTTTCTGACTGTACGATCTCTCCGGGTCGTCGTCGATCGCTGCTCATCCGATCCTGTGGTGACTGATGCCGGAGTTCCTCAGGGTACCATTCTCTCAGCAACTCTTTTCCTGCTACATATTAATGATCCGCTTGTTGCTGGTAACTTTGGGGATGCAGGAGATAACACAGTTGTGGAGAGATAACAACCAAATCCTCGGGCCAGTCGGGATCAAATCTAGTCCGAAAGAGAAGCTATGGTAGAGCGTGTGAATCTCACACTACAGGCATTGTCCAAATAGGGCGATGCAAATCTTTTGGAATTCAACATAAAACGATATACTTACACACAAAATAAATAAAAAATCAAATTTTTTCTTTTCTTTAAATTAGTTTAGATAAATAATGTTTCATGCGTTTTGTATACTATATATTTGTATATTGTATATTTCTTTTTAATTGTAATATTTTGTTATATTATAGCACTTTTCACTGTTGTAGGAATTATATAAATATATATATATATATATATATATATATATATATATATATATATATATATATATATATATAACAGAGCGCGAAACTATATAAGAAAATCTGACAGAAGCAGATATGATGATAAATTAGGTGAAGCTGTCAATGCGGTATTAAACGGAACAATATCTGCATATCAAGAATAATATTTGTTAACGGTGTATACGACCGCAAAGATTTAAAATCCAAAGTGCCATTGTTATTTTTAAAGAGTGACTAACTAGGGAAAACTAGTTAGGGAGATATATTATTACCGTTTGTATGATTAAATAAATATAGAAATATAACTGGTCAACTTCATTTTAGTTTGCCACCCCTGATCGAACCTGTACGTCCCTCTTACCCCAAATTGATTTTTTCTTCTTTTTCTTTTCAAACGATACCTTATTCCATCGATTGTAAGATCTAATTTTGACCAAAGCAGTTCCACCTACAAATTGACGAACATTTAGCAAAGAATATTTTAATTCAAAGTCCAATCTTAAGAAATACAATGACTGTCCCTCTTACCCCATGTAAGGGGGAAGAGAAACGTTTACTTAATCTTGACATTTACGTCAACATCGCAGTAAAAACACATACTAGCGTATTGACATTTTGCACATGTGAAGCTAATACATAAAGGCAAATTTTGTTTGATTCAAAGATCTTAAAAGACTTTAGCTGTTCTTCCTAGCAGTCAAAATATTTTACTGAAAATAAAGTAAGTCCCTCTTACCTTACCTCTTAAATTAGTGAAGCCGCATCAAAACTATTCGTATCATATTAGATTATTATGAAAAACTCCCCTTATTTAATATAATTATTTAGGTATTTAACAAAATAACTTGCCCATAATATGAATGCCAAGCACAAGACGTTAAACTAGTATTATGTATAAAGTACACAAATGTACTCATAATGCCTTAAGTGCCTAGCCTTAAGTGAGTCGTTAAAGGCTAACAACTAGCACTTTAGAGGTTAAAAGTTAACATTACTACACTTATAGTACTAATAGAAAATCTCTCACTTTGTAAAATGTATTATTAACATAACATAAACACTCACGCCTGTCACCTAGAGGGGTAGGCAGAGACTACTGACTTCCATTTGACACGATCCTGACACACCTCTCTCGGCTCCTCCACATTCGTGTATACCTACGCATATGTAGTCGTCGGTTTAGGGTACTCCTAATTTGTCCCATTTTCAATATATCGCCATTTCGATCGATAAACTTTTACCTAGGACGTCCCTTTCCGACTTTTCCATTATTTTATTTAATGTATTATTAGTAAAACCCTAATGTAGTGTGACAATGATTTCATTAATAATATTTTTAAGGTAATATATTAAAAAATAGGAAGCTCAATATATCCTATTTTTTAATATATTACCTTAAAAATATTATTATTAATATTATTATTAATCATAACTAAAAAGCAAAAAAAATCATCATCATCGTCATTACAGCCCTTCACAAGTCCACTGCTGAACATAGGCCTCCCCCAAGTAATGCCACAAAGCACGGTCCTGAGCCACCAGCATCCGTCGACTTCCTGCATATCTTACCAGGTCGTCACTCCATTTAGTGGGGGGTCGCCCTACACTACGCCTGCCGGTACGAGGCTGCCACTCGAGAATCTTTCGTCCCCATCGGTTATCGGTTCTTCGAGCTATACGGCCGGCCCATTGCCACTTCAGCTTACTAATCCGTTGAGATATGTCGGTCACTCTGGTTTTACTGCGGATATTCTCATTTCTGAGTCTATCACGCAGACAGACTCTGAGCATATCCCTCTCCATAGCTCGCTGAGGGACCTTGAGCGTCCTCATACGGCCAGCAGTGAAGGACCACGTCTCACATCCGCAAGTCATCACTGGCAACACGCACTGGTTGTACAATCTAGTTTTTAGAGATTGAGGTATACCCGACGAGAAGATATGTCGTAATTTCACGAACGCTGCCCAGCCGAGTTGAATCCATCGATTGACCTCTCGGTCGAAGTTGGACTTACCTAGTCGGACTATTTGTCCCAGGTAAACGTACTCGTCAACAACTTCGAGCATAGTGCTCCCAACAACTACCGGCATAGGTGTGACATGGACATGATCTTTGTTTTGACCATATTCATCTTAAGACCTATCCGTTCGGAGGCACTATTGAGGTCAGTGAGCATAGTGCTTAAGTCCCCCAGCGATTCTGCAGGATTATATAGTCGGCAAATCAAAGGTGAGTGATGTACTCGCCATTGATGTTAATACCGTATCCTTTCCAGTCCAGTAGCTTGAAAACGTCTTCCAATGCAGCGGTGAAGAGTTTCGGGAATATTACGTCACCCTGTCTTACACCTCTTTGCAGTTGGATAGGTTTCGAGCTCTGGTTCTGTACTCGGATAGCCATCGTAGCCCTACTGTACAAACACTTCAGCACTTCGATATACCGACAGTCAACGTGACACCGCTGAAGGGACTGTAGCACCCCAAATTTCGACGGAATCAAAGGTTTTCTCATAGTCCACATACGCCAGGCAAAGTGAACCTGGCTGAACCGGGGCTCCCCAGTACCAGCACCTTTCATTTAGACGTATCCAGCGTATTATAATAGTTTGAATGAAACTTGTTAATTTAATATTATGATTTATTTGCGTGGAATAATGTTTAACTTAGTAATTTGATTTGTAAATAGGAAAAAATAGTAAGGGCTAGATTATAAAATTAGGTGGTTATTACTTTGTTTACCTTTGATTATGTCTTATAATAGAGTAGTAGATAAGCCATAACGATAATAGTGTAAGGTACGACGTAGATAAAGATAAAACGTAGCTAAAATAGTAAATACCTAAGAGAATAACTAAGGCGTATTTTAAGGTCACATCCATATTCCTAAACATCTATACGTGTCTCGCTTAAATACTAGTGAAGCGGGTAACAAGGTAGTACTTAAAGGGCGCTGAATTCAAGTTGTCATTTCTAAGCCGAACGGCGCGGCGCTGGGTGCGCACACATTTATTAGTGTAAGTAGCATAATATAAACTTAGAGAAAATATATGTACATTTAAGTTTTGCTATAAAATAACGAATGATGGCCAGAGGGGGTTAGGCAGAGAGGTTTCTGGAAAGTTGCTAAGGCAACGTCCGGGCCATACGAGACAAAGAAAGGACAAACGCAATCAGCAAGCTCATTTTATGGAGATATGTCCACAAACCATGTAATAAGCGGAATATGTCAGAGTTAAGCCAGTTGAAATCCCATGTAATATCATTTATTCCATATAACGACAGAGTCACGAAACGGTGAGAGCGTACACATCCGTCGCATCCCGAACCGAAACTCTTACACCCCATGTTTGATCCTCATATGTGGACTCTCACTCGCTAGAAGCTTTTCAGGTTGACATGTTAATATAAGAGTTTTGCTGGCTAAGAGAAGAATTTCGGCGATAACATCATATATTTATTTAATAATAGACTCTATATTATGTATTTCAGCTATCAAATTTAGTTTTTATGGCGAAATTCCTACGCATATGTACAACATAGATACAAGGGATTTTATTAAAGGTTCAAGGATGGATTATTTCGAACTCGCAGGGGCTAAATCTACGTGGTTTTTCGTCTTGGACGCATATCGAAAAAGCCATAATATCGCATATTTCCACAATATTTGAGAAATTTTCGATATGGTCTTCTAACTGCACAACATACTTTCCTGGTGTCATTCAGCAGAGACCAAAAAAACTTGCAGCCGAATGGAACCTTGACTTTGACCATTTTCATGATGAATGAATTACTAATGGTGCCAGATATAGTGGAGAAAAACAACAGCTTCGTACCTAATAATATTTTAGGGTACCATATGAAATAAGGACATAATATTGCACATACTCGTATAGTAGCTACAATATGGGTTACTCGTACCTTTGGGACTGCAACATTGTTAAAAGGGTCATTAAAGTTTAGCAAATTTCCTCCTGGTTAATATATCAACGGTTTTAAGTACTAGCACTTATTCTCGAACGTTAAGTCGTTCACCTCGATACTATTGTTCACTCACAGTTACGTCAAACTATGTTGCATTAACCTTCAAAGACCCGAAAGTGGTTCAAATTTAACTGGGGATTTCCTATACTTTTTCCAATACTTTTCACAATGGATGTGCACAGACCTCATCACACTTCTTAGTGCAGGTGCATGGAATATTGCGCTGAGCTGTTATTACTGTGTTGGTGGACTTCACGTCCTCGAATATTTATTATATAATTATGCTGATTTCCTTCACTGCTGATGATGTAGTTACTTAACAACTAACATTAAAAATAAAAATTTCGTTAGTGTAAGCAAATGTCGAACTTTTAAGGTACAAGGGTCGTGGTAGCTTTCGGTAAACATGCGCACGCATAAAACTACTAAAAGTATTATACATTTATTAAGTCGGTAAAATTCTAAGGTTTCAAAGGTTCACTTACTTATAATGCATAAAAACTCGTATAATTACTACTTTTACCTTCACTCGTATAATTATACCTTTTGTTGATATTGTTATTTATAACATTACTGATACTTTCACTATTATGTTTCCGTTTCACTACACATAATTTCATATACTCACATTCCCATTATAGTTATGCGTTAGTTTCTGGGAGAGTACGGTCATGAAAACCCTTTTGCTTATTTATTTTATGAGGCTGTGTTGAAAATGTTGTAAATACCTTTAACGGATTAAAAATAGAAAGTTCGATTTGTTTGAGTTTGTTCGATTGTATCTTTTTAAGGAAGACTTTCAAATAAATTAAATATGACTATAATATATAACTTTAACCCTATATTTTTTCCGCATACGTTACTATATTATGTTTACCGTATTCCAGCGTGTAATATCCTTAGGTTGTATCTGCTTTTAATGGTACCCATTCACTTCTCTGCAGGTAATAATTTAAAGGGTTGTTTTTGAAAATATTTAATTTTTGATCTCAATAAAATGCTAAGACTCCTTTTTTGCTTAGGAGTCCATCTGGATAGGTACTATCCTTTTACCTTTGCCGCAAAATAGCTGTGCCTGCAATACTGTGTTCTGATTTGAAGTGTAAAGAGGGCCAGTATAATTACAGGCTGTGAGACATTCTGAATCCCCAGAGAGAGGCAAGTGTAAATTTCTTTGTTTTATGTTCATTGCAAGTGTACACAGGCTATTGCAACCACATACCATTAGGTGGACTATAAATTTGTTTGTCACTTTAGTTTCATAAAATAAAATAATTTAGCAACATTTTATGCTACAGTATAAGTAAGAGTGTAGGTAAAAGTGTGTTTTCATTTATTGAAATTTTCCTTCTGATTACTGATATGATGTGACCTTTGTCATTTGTTACCTTTGTGATTGCAAGGAAACCAGCGTACTCGAAAAAAAAAGTTAAAAAAGTTGAAGACATGTAATATAATAGCTACCAAACCTCGTTACGGCAGCCCGGCGGACTAATTCATGCACTAAAAACTCTTAGGGATGAAAAGATTTGCCTAGAATTGTTTCATTATACCTTTTTGCTTTTATCATTTTTAGGGTTCCGTAGTCAACTAGGAACCCTTATAGTTTCGCCATGTCTGTCTGTCCGTCTGTCCGTCCTCGCTTAATCTCTGTGATCGTTAGCACTAGAAAGCTGAAATTTGGTACCAATATGAGTATCAATCACGCCGACAAAGTGGTAAAATAAAAATTGAAAAAAAATGTTTTATTAGGGTAGCCCCCCTATATGTAAAGTGGGAAGTGATTTTTTTTTAGTTTCAACCCTAACGTGTGATATATTGTTGGAAAGGTATTTAAAAATGAATAGGGGTTTACAAAAGTAATTTTTTGATAATGTCAATAATTTCGGAAATAATCGCTCCAAAAGTAAAAAACAATGTGTCCCCCCCCCCCTCTAACTTTTGAACCATACGTTTAGAATATATGAAAAAATCTGAAAAGTAGAAATTTATAAGGACTTTCTAGGAAAATTATTTTGAACTTGGATGGAAACAACAGTACCCACTACTTTTTATTTTATAGTTATATCAATTTTAACTTGACTCTTTTTATTTTGGTGTTAAAAATATGTTTTAGTAAATTTACATTTGCTTATTAAGTATTATATTAAAGTTTTAGGCACACTTTTTGCTCTCGAACAAGGCAAGCACACTTTTTGCTTACAAAGACCTGTATTTAATTTTGCACTAGTATGAAAGCTTAATTAACTGTGCTTTACAAGGAGTTAAATTCATAATCTGAACTTGACTCTCAAGAGATATAAACGGGCACTTGCCCGAAACGAAAGTAATTATTGCCTCTTGTTTCGTGTTTTAGCTCTTTATCACAAAGAAACAAGCTTATTGATAATATACTACTAAGCTCCATCTAACTTTATAGTACATGCTTCGAAATATGTATTGTATGTTAATTAAATTTCTACAAGAATGGTTTGCAATATTTTTTGTTAGTATAAAATAAATACTCACACATCAAAATATCGATTATATATCTAATATCGACTTGATTACTCCATATAAATTTCATACATCAATGTGGATGCTTCTGCTTTATTTTATATCTAAATAAACATATTATATAGCTAAGTAAGTAAATTGTAAGTCATCTTATATTGTTACTAGCGATCTGCTCCGAAATCACACGGGTGATATCTGGATTCTACTAATAGCACCACCTACTGGGTTCAACTATGCCTATAACCTTCACGGAAGTGCAAGCAATATATTGACAAAGTTTAGCCGCAATCTGATAAACGGTATGGCAGTGCATAAAATAGAAACATACAAATATAAATTTTTGTATACTAGATTAATTCTATTCAGAGGCTTAAACTACTAAAATGAGTTATTAATTTATGTTGATGATTTTTCTTTTCGTCGAATTTGGTATTGCTGAGGACTTCTAAATATTTAGAGAAGTTTACATCGTGTACTTTGAAGTATACATTACAATTCTACAAGTATTCGTGCAAATAGCGTTAAACCATAATATAATGTATAATAAGTGGTGTTTTACCTGTGTGAATTACATGTTTTTGACTAATGGCAGCAGTGCGTGCACTCTACTATTGATTCGATCAATGCAATATTTATCAGGTTACCGGAAATTCAGCCAGTCTATAAATTGTCATTTATTTATCTGTGCTATCAATTATATATTATCTTTTATTTAAATGCCATTAAGACATGAATAACCATTTTTTTTTAAATTTTCTAGTTGTCTGTCTGTCCAGGTTAATCTTCAGAATGGCAGATAGAGGGAGAAGGATCTAGGAGGGATCTACGCTATATTTTATCCCAGAAACTTGGAGATTTTCAGTGATTTTATTGGATTTTTGTAAAATTTTATAAAATAAACGGTCTTTGATGATTATTTTAAATCTATTTATTACTACAATAGTAGATAAGTTATTATTAATAATAAACAATTTTATATATTAACACGAACACTACACATTTAAATAAAACAAGTTTATACGGATTCTATCGCATGTTTCTGTACGTTCTATGAACACTTACAGGATCGCCTACGTCACTACATTAGATTTTATATACTACGAATCCTCGCTAAAGAACACTGATTCCTTCAAAGGATGATTCGATAGGCTATTGAAATTAAAAACATCCTAATTTCAATAGAGAAGATGGTTGGGTGCTACCATTTGCTTGAGATCCTATAAATAATAAAATTAAATCCCAACACAAGCATACAAGAGCAAGACTTCTAGATACTATAAGTCCATACTGCGTAAATCGCAACAAAAATTAATACTTTCAATCTGTGCTTAACCGCGGTTAACTAAACATCGGGACTTCGAATACTTTAGTCCCCCCGTGTCCATGGGTGATTTAAAGTGCTCGAAACGTCGGGAACATAAAAAAGTTAACATACGCGATAAAACCCGTAAAATCGAGTTTTATTTAAATAATTATCAAGTGGATGATGCGCATTAAGCAAAATTTATTTTTAATGTATTTTTCCTTTCTAAAATACGTGTCATTAAAATTTGACGACTCCGTGGCGCAGTGGCTTAGCAATGAGTGGCTGCGCTGGGAGTTGCGGGTTCGAATCCCGCACGGAACAAGTATTTTGTATAGCTGACAAATAATTGTTCCGAGTCTGGATGTTTGTCCTTGTGCAATTTATGTTTGTAAACTGCCCCCGCGATACAGGAGAAAATCCTAGTGTAGGGGTAACTTTTTTAAAAAAAAAAAGAACATAAAAAAAATTAAAATATATAATTTTCATTTTTACTACTTATTCACCATCGTTAGGGATTTTCAAAGATAAACTGAGTAGTTGACTTTGATATATTTAATAGGCCTCCGCCATATATTGCTTCATATGGGGTGAAAATTGCCACAATTACCACACTTTTCAGGTGGTTTGGAAACGCAATTTTTATTATTAAATGTTATCAGGAAAACACTGCTGCCCATATGTTTCTGAACTGTTTCATTTTTCTCTGTTACCGCCACTGTTTAGCAAATTTTATCATTTAGTTAATTGTAAATTTTACGTAATTTTATTATATAATTTTTACTAATTTTTAAGTACGTAATTAAATTTTTATATGTGTAAAATATTGTGATTTTTCATAAAAATCATCTAGATTCTAAAATTAAAAGATAAAGCCTTTATAGAAGATGAAGACAGAAATAATCTTCGTGGAATAGCAATTATTTCTCTTTAAGAGAAAATAATCTTTATTTATGAAACACCATGTACTTACGTAAAACAGCGATATAGCATTATGAATTTATTTGGAACCAACAATACATATAGCGAACAAACGAAAAACAAAACTTTATACAAGTATCGAATAAGCTAGAAGCCCTTATAATTTCCCATAGTTAGCATTATAGCCATGTTGAATATATCGGACGTGAAATACCCAACCGAGAAACATCAGATTGGAACGCCAATCACCAAGCGTAATGGTTACGGAAAAATTATTCCTACAATTGATGAAACTCACACAACACTAACTTAGTCGATTGCTTCGCGGGAGCATTACATAGAACAAGAGAAATAAAGACTGTATACTGCTCGATGGCTCTATAATATACTAATAATATACTCAGCACATTTAATTGTTTCCAAAAATATTCCGTTAATGTCCGTTTGATAACACTAGTAAAAAATGCATGACCACATTACCTATAGCTACTGCCTTGCGGCACCCCAAAGGTTACTTGAAAATCACTTCTAATAAAATTGCCTATTCTAGTACTTTGCGTTCTGTTGCTTAAGTGATCTGTCATTAAATCTAGTTGAGCTTCACTTATACCAATCCTTTCCAACTTTCAAAGGAGTATGAGATCAGCGACGGCGTCGAATGCCTTTTTTGGGTCTAAAAATACAATTTTATAAAAAGTTTTATTTTGTGAGCCGCTTGAGTGGCTTTAAGAATACGACTATACTATACTTTTATACGTGGTAGAGCCATGCTGCAGTTATATTAGTAGTATAGTTGTAGCACGAATGGGTCGGCTCGACCGGGGAAGGACCACGCTCTCACAGAATACCAGCGTGAAATAGTAGCTTAATGCTGCTGTATTTCGTATGGTGAGTGTAGAGAACCGGAGACCCTTTTTACTGGAAACGAGGCATTCTATCTTTGTCCTCACGGGTGACAACGCATCTGCATTTTGATTCGTAATCGAAGGTAGATGTAGATGTATATGAGCCACAGCAACCACTTACCATCAGGTGGACTGTGTGCTCGTTTGTCACCCTATCCTATAAAAAAAAAAATACGAATAAATACGAATATCATAAGCCCAAATTTTGTCTAAATAATTTACACTAAAAACTGCATTTTATTGAAATTTAACAAGTTTATTACTTATTTCATATTCCTCACTCTTAGAATACTTTTTAGCACCCATGGTCACGGGAGAGCTGAGGTGTTTAACGTCCCAATGGCACGCATTGCAATTAAAATGCAATTGATTCCTATGTTTACGCGAACGCTACACATTTAAATAAAACTGGTTTTTACGGATTTTATCGCATGTTATTTTATATTCCAGAAATTTAGAAGTCTATCACGCAGAGAAATCCCGAGCATAGCCCTCTACATAGCTCACTGAATGACCTTGAGCTTCCTTGTACAGCCAGCAGTGAAGAACCATATCTCAGATTCATAAGTCATCAATGGCGATACACACTGGTTGTACAATCTTATTTTGAAGTTTTGAGGTATTCCTGACGAAAATATGTAACACAATCTTCCGGACACTGCCCAGCCGAGTTAAATGGAATGAAAAAATAAGAATATCCGCAGTAGAAACAGAATAACTGATATAGCCCAGGCCCAACCATGTAGTTTGAAGAATTGACAACCAATGGGGAAGAAAATTCTTGAGTGACAGCCTCGTACCGATAGACGAAGTTTAGAGCTTCCCCCCAATAAATGGCGTGATATACTGTTAAGACATGCAGGAAATCGATGGATGCAGGTGGCTCGGGACCGTACTTTGAGGCGTTCTTTGGGGGAGGTCAATGTTCAGCAGTGGACTTGTGAAGGGCTATTTCGAGTACATTACAGCACGGTCACTGAGTTACGTGGGGACCACTCTTCCGATTACGTCCACAGCTAGACAAACATATGCTGGATTGTATCGATAGGAACCGTTTCAGAATCTTTTAGATAACATTGATTACGGAGTTCATTTTGGATCATGATCGAGCACCTCTTTTAATTCTTCCCGATCTAGTTGCATCTAAAAGTCTGCTAAACCTAACCTCCCAGTAAGAAGTCACCAAGTTTAACACCAATAACACACAATAAATTTAGGGATTTGCACCGGTTTTACTTGTTATCTATAGTTAATTTTAAAATAGAAAGCAATAAAACAATATAAAAGGAGCCCGGAATATTTTTATTCAGTTTTAAGAAAATAATTACACCCGTAATGATCCCCCTCAAATAGAGAGGCCCTCGTACAGCTGTGGGCCGTTTCAGTTTTATAAATAAATATGATCTTTAGGGTTTTTTTATGATGATTTTTATGATGACCTACGAAACAGAGACGTAGTCCTTCACTGCTGGCCGTATGAGGACGCTCAAAGTCGCTCAGCGAGCTATGGAAAGGGCTATGCTCGGAGGTTTTTTACGTGATAGACTTAGAAATAAGGATATCTGCAGTAGAACCAGAGTGACCGACATAGCCCAACGGATTAGTAAGCTGAAGTGACAATGGGCCGGCCATATAGCTCGAAGAACCGACAACCGATGGAGAAGAAAGGTTCTCGAGTGGCAGCCTCGTACCGGTAGGCGAAGTGTAGGGCGACCCCCCACTAGATGGAGTGACGACCTGGTAAGACATGCAGGAAGTCGATGGATGCAGGTGGCTCAGGACCGTGCTTTGTGGCATACCTTGAGAGAGGCTTAAGTTCAGCAGTGCACTTGTGAAGGGCTGTAATGATGATGATGATGATGATGATGAAGGTTTTTTATTTCGAACAGTACGGATAAAGGAAAAAAAATAAAATCACCATATTTTATAGTAAGATTTTTGAATGTTAATTTTTTCAAGTTGCATTTACTTTTGTTACGAACACTGGTTACTATTAAACATTTTATAATCACACAATCTGTTACATTATGAGAGCTTGGGTAAGCATTTTACACGTTTAGTTTTCTATGATATGACGTAAAAGAATATTAAAATACACATAAAATGTCAATGCATTGTCAGATCTAACTCAGCTAGGATTAACACTTATTGAGACTTTAATAACACATAACCTTTTACATACATCATACACCACACGAAACACATCAAATTTATGCTACTCGGTCTAGATGATCCATTCCCATTTCGCAGCTATGATATAACTGCAACATGGCTATCCCAATAAGTAATGAATTCTTTGAAAAATGTGTTAACAAAAATCAATATTAAATAAAAATTACTCTGTTCTATTAATCTATCGTAAGATCCATTTCCAACAATAGACTTGAAAGACGAAAAACCATTAACCAACTTTTAAGTAATTTAAAAAAAGGAAAACACGACTTCATAAGCAAAAATAAAATAATTTCCAGACAGTGGAGATCTGTAGTGAGTGTTAAGGCATCGTGTATTTACGAATTCACGCCCTGAATTCAGAAGCATATGTGGAATTATTTTCGTATTTGTTTTTTACTCTTTTAAGTAGGACTAAGAAATATTACGAGCTTAAGATAACAACTAGAATATCATATAAATAGTTACATAAAGAATTTCATCGCCCATTTTCTCCTATTTTCACTGTTATGTGTTAAATAAAATGCAAAAAAGCTCCATTCATTCATAAGGGACAAAGGTTAAACCGCTTCAAAACATATTATTTGACAATTAAATAAATCGTGATGAGAACATTCGGCCGGGAACTGAATGACAGGGTAAGAAATTGTGTAATAAGAGAAGAGTGTGGTTTGCAAGATGATGTGATGACCAGGATTACGAAAGGAATGCTTCGGTGGTTTGGTCATGTGGAAAGAATGAATGAGGAAAGAGTGACAAAGAAAATTTATGGTGCAGAAGTGAATGGCAGAGTCGGAAAGGGACGTCCTAGGAGAAAATTTATCGACCAAATTGGCGATTTATTGAAAACGGGCCAAATTAGGAGTACCCTTAACCGACGAGGATGTGAAGGAGGCAAGAGAGGTGTGTCAGGATCGTGCCAAATGAAGTCTGTAGTCTCTGCCTACACCTCTGGGAGACAGGCGTGAGTGTTTATGTTTATGAGAACATTCGTGGTTACCATTCTAGTTTTCCTTACGATAATCTTCATTCATTGTCCAGTCATTATAGTAAGTTCACCTCGGAATTCGAGATACCCAGATGTAAGTCTGTAAATACTTGTATATTGACACCCTAAAAGTTGTCTCAAAACTTACATATGGTAGGGTGTACGCAACTATTAAATTTCAATAACTATTTTATTTCAGCCGGAAGACGACGATGAAAAGGAAGAAGATGATTAAAGTTATAAATTGTAGTTTTTGTACCCTTTATTCCATTTTTTTACTTTTAATAAAAATAAATGTATTGAATGACATTTTTAATAAAAAGATTAATTCATAATTTATTAGTTTTTTTTTCATCATGTAAGAAGTTATTAATATTAATTAGATGATAATTCTAATATAATTTCCATATTTTCATTAAAAATTCTGCAAATACATGGGCAGGTAAGTGTTGTTAAATAAATTAATACTGAATAAAAAGTGGACAGGTTAGGAAAAAACTGATAAAACATAATAGTAAATAAAAATTGACAAAAATTTATAATCATTGATTTATAGTTCATCAACTATATATGGCGCGTTTTTGACCACGCACGCTCTCCGCCCTCTATCTCGAAAACGGTTTACCGCATAAAAAAATTTTTAAACAAAATTTGTAGAGAATTTTATATTTCACAATATTGATAATAAATACAAATATCAAAAAACCCATAGGAAATAAGATGTTTACAAAAAAACCGGCCAAGAGCGTGTCGGGCCACGCTCAGTGTAGGATTCCGTAGTTTCCGGTCCGTCACAATAAGTGTTCCCACTTATGAGTTTGTACAAAAACTGTTGTTTCCATCCAAGTTCAAAATGATTTTACTAGAAAGTCCTAAAGTTCTACTTTTCAGATATTTTTCATATTTTCTAAACTTATGGTTCAAAAGTTAGAGGGGGGGGGGACACATTGTTTTTTACTTTTGGAGCGATTATTTCCGAAATTATTGACATTATCAAAAAATTTTAGTAAACCCCTATTCATTTTTAAATACCTTTCCAACAACATATCACACGTTAGGGTTGAAATTAAAAAAATCACTTCCCACTTCACATATAGGGGGGCTACCCTAATAAAACATTTTTTTCCAATTTTTTTACCACTTTGTCGGCGTGATTGATACACATATTGGTACCAAATTTCAGCTTTCTATTGCTAACGGTTACAGAGATTAAGCGAGGATGGACAGACGGACAAACAGACATGGCGAAACTATAAGGGTTCCTAGTTGACTACGGAACCCTAAAAAGCGCAAAAAACCGTTTTTGTGACCTTTGACCTTGAAATTTAATAGTTGCATACACCCCACCATATGTAGATTCTGAGACAACTTTTAGCGTGTCAATATACAAATATTTACAGACTTACATCTGGGTATCTCGAATTCCGAGATTCTTACCTAATTTAAGCTTAAATGACTGGGCTATCAACAGATTTAGAATGACTTACATTGACAATTTACTGATTTAACAAAAAACATGTTATTTATGATAATTGTTTACAATTATAATTTTTAAACAATTATCGTAAATATTAACAATCACAAATAATCGTATGATACTTAACGAATTACACAAATAATTTTTCCTGTTTATTCGTGTCAAACTAGGTAGTACTAATGAGATAAGGATAGAAGATTAATGTGATGTAAATGGTTGTTAGGACACTTGAATTAAATAAGATTGTCATACTACATTAAATTGAATAGTTAAATAAGCAGAGAGTTTCCATATTATTCTGGATATTTTTATATTCCTTTCTAATTACAATAATTTGATCTTCAAAATATGTATGTATTGTTATTACTCTAAGACCTCTTGATATTCGCAAATATTTAAAAAGTTTCAAAATAATTATGAAGTTTTATAAACCACTTATAGAAATGATGGTGTAGCGGCGCTGTCGTCGCGCCACAAGCGAAACAAACTGAAGCCTAAATCGCGCTATCAAAAATTTCGAATCATAAACAGTATATATAGAACATCTCCGAACTATCACACGGAGTGTTGGCCGCTCCCCGGGTAGAACACCTTGCCCGGCGGGAGATCTCCCCTTTTCCTACCACGGCCACAATGGTAATAAAGTTATAAAATATTTAATAAAGTTTTTAATTTTAATTTAAATATTTTAAATTAGGTTTAATAATTCTATTCTGCTTACAAACTTATAAAAATATTTTATTTTATTTTATAAAACGTACCCAAGTCCGACCGTAAGTTACTCCACTCCACGATTGGGCTGTTTCTGGAATATGCGCCACTGAATATTAAAAATGCAAATAACATGTCTCTACGCTACTTTAAGAGCGCCAAGACAGATCCTAACATGCTAGTGGTAAAATCAGCAACCTACGTTCCGATCCATACTGTATGATCAGTCTCCGGAGGTCTCGCAACGTTTTAATAAAGGACACACCGATAGACATTTAGAACGTCGGAATTAAGCTGAACTAGTCCCCTTAACTACTACTGAACTAGACACACACACGCGCGAGCGCGCGCGCACACACTCACACACACGCACACACACACCCACGCACTCGCGCACGCGCACACACACACACACACACACACACACACACACACACACACACACACACACACACACACACATCACATAACATATCTTGTTAATTTCCCGCCCACGAGTTAACACAACACGTTTTACTAGAATTCTAATTCCAATTCGCTACGGCAATTGTTAACTAAATGATGTTATTATATGCAATGCCTATGTTGAAAGTTCATGAGATTGAAATTCAAGTTTGTACATTTCCTTAAAGTTTGTTGTCTGCAAACTGCTCCACAACCTACTTTAGCTTGCATTTAATACAATTAAATACATAAGTATCCTTTATGATTCGCTCTTTCTCTATAATATGTCCCTGCTATGCCACGCCATAATACTCATCTTATATGCAAGAGCCTCTTCCATGTAGAAGAAGATTTACTAAATTGTGAATCAACTTAATAAGTACATCACCAATCGCAGTACGAAATGTTTCGTTTCATCGAAGCTGCATTCGTCACCGGTCTGTGTGTATTTAAGTGTAGAAACTGAGTGATGAACATGCAGCAGGATAAGACGTTTGGCATACATGACAAACACAAAATACTGATAAATTACGATGTCTTCATTGGAGCCTACTTACAGTGTATGCTAAGAGGTCTGCTACGCCACGCGCATCGCCAAATAATTTGTTCGGTCTAATATAAGTGGTGGTGTTTCATAATGTATCCCGAAAGTGTCGTTACACCGCACGCTGAATATAGTTTTAGTTTTATTTTATTTAGACATTCTATACAAATATACTAAGAGTTATAAACATGCTACACAACTATATCAATACACGTTTTCACCCAGTTTTGTCGGTAATTTCACTATTAATACAAAAAACAATATTCTTTCATCATTTTGTTTCTTAGAGTTGTTAGACTGTCGTGAACAATGATGATAAGGCTGTTTCTAATGTCTTCATCCTGATTGTGTCAAATTAAATATTGTAATTTATTTACTTTTTATAGAAGAGGGGGGCCAATGAGCATGTAGCTCACCTGATGGTTACTACCACAAAGCACATGTAGAACCGCAACGCCAGGGGTATTGCAGGTGCGATGCCGGCCTTTTAAAAAGGTGTAAACTCTTTTCTCAAAGGTCCCCAAGTTGAATTGGGCCAGAAAAATTGGCGGTGTTAATTAATTCCACAGAGAAGTTGTACGAAGAAGAAAACTCTCAATAAAACTTACAATGGCGGATCGACGAGCATCCAGATAGTGAGAATAGTATCGTAAATCTTAACGCAATGTGTGTTCGTGAAATTCCGCAGCTATGGAACTAACCCGAAAAATTCTTTAGAGCACTCCCCGTGGTAGATGCGATAGAAAATGCTAAGGGATGCAATACCTCTACGCAGTGCCAGTGAATCTAGCCGATCAGAAAGAACTCAGTCGTCGACAATTCGAATCGCTCTGCGCTGGATGCGGTCAAGTGGAAGAAGCTGGCACTGGTGTGTCTCGACACAGACCAATAACTTTCTATGTGAGGCCGAACGTGCGCTTTGTAAAATTGCAAGCGATGTGCCGACATGAAATACTGTTCCATTCTTCTTAACACGCCAAGCTTTTAAGAGGACATTTTGGCCTTCCCTTCCAAGTGACCACGAAACTGCATACTATTCAATATGCTGTGGCTGAGGATTCCGCTGCTAGCTGATATAGCAAGGGGAGAGCCGTGAAATTGAGGAGATACGACAAATTGGTACTTTTTAGTTTAGTTTAGTCGTCCCCAATCCGAGACTTTGTTCATAAAAGACTTGACTGACAGACAGAAGTTTGTTTCGGTACTCGCCGACGTTTTCCGGAGAAATATTGGCATAGCTGGTGAATAAAGTATCACCAGTGGTGTCGTCTGCGTATCAATGAATGTAACCAGTTTGCATTCATTGATATGCGGACATATCATAGATATGTAGAAGAAACAGCGTTGCTGATAGCACGTAGCCTTGTGAAACATCAGCGTTAATAGGCTTGTAATTCGAGCATGCACCGTCTGCTACGACCTTGATGCTCCGATTAGCAAGGAAATTGGTAATCCAATTGCACGATTTTTCAGGAAGTTCCGATTGAAGACCTTCGCTATGTCGTAACTAACGGCCAATTCCTACCCCTTGGACTCTACTGCCTCCACCCATCAATGAGTTAAGTAAATTTAAAGATCACCAGTTGATCGACCCCAACGAAAACCGCATTGGCGTTGCCTAATCGCTGCTGATCCTCAAGGTACCTCATGATCTGGCAGTTTACAATGGATTCCATTATTTAAGAGAACAAGGAGGTGACGGCAATAGGTTTGTAGTTGGACGGATCTAAGCGGTCACTTTTATTAGGGATCCGGTGGAGCAAAGCTGTCTTCCATAAATTCAGGACTACACCCTAGGAGTAGAAGTACCAGAAAAACGCGTTAAAACTGGTGCCATATCCAGAGCATACCTGTTTATCACAATAGGAGTGACCCCATCAGGCCCACTTGACTTGTTCACGTGCCGAGAGGGGATTGCTTTGGGAACGTCAAGTTGGATGCAAAGAGAATGCCAAATATATCGGTTTTCTCCTTTGCGGTATAGGCCAGTAAGTCGTCGCAGAGATGGAATGAATTACTTGCTTATTGTCACGCACAATCCCTAACGGGGTAGCCAGAGAGAACAGATCGCCAAGTGTCACGATCCTTACATACCTCTTTCGCTTCTTTCAGGTTCATTAACTTCTTCATACATGCACGTCTAGGTATCCGAGTACTCTTGACCCTCCCCTCTTCGAGCAATTTGCTCACATGGTCTTCGAAAGTTAGTCTCGGTCTACCTCGACACCTTTTATTATTTACTTTCGCTCTATATATTTTCTTCACCATTCGGTCTTCACTCATTCGTTCAACGTGCCCAAACCATTGGAGTACGCCCCTATTAATTTTTGTGATAAGGTCATCTTTCAATCCTGCCATATTGCGAATCTCTTCGTTTCGCTTTCGGTCGGCTATGCTAACGCCACACATTTTACGAAGAGATCGCATCTCCACTGCATTCAACTTGCTTTTATGCTTCTTCTGGCATACCCAGGTTTCGCTGCCATATAACAAAGTCGGTACCAACACTGCGTTATGTATTGCAAGGCGTGCACTCTTCACCACGCCTTGCCTTTTTACTAATGCATTCAGGGCACCATTGACTTTGTTTCCGGCAGCGACACGCCTATCCACATCTAAATCACATCTTCCATCCCGGCTGAAAGCACCCCCCAAGTATACAATTTCATTTACCTGTTCTAGACATCCCTGATTTACCCATATTTCACATTTCGTTCTCTCTTCGTCCTTTTCAAATACCAGAACCTTAGTTTTATTAGCATTCAAACGGACACCTTTAATTTCACATTCCTCTTTCATACACGTGACTAATGCCTGCAGTTCTGCTTCTGATGGTGCAATAAGCACTGCATCATCAGCATACAGCAGACAATTAACTTTTATGTCACCCAATTTCACACCCAAACAGCTATCTTTCAGCTTCTGTAAACAGCTGCCGAGATACAGTATGAACAGCCAGGAAGACATGACACAACCCTGTTTTACGCCCACTTGGACGCTAAACATGGGTGACAGGTCATGCCCTACCCGCACACAGGCTTTACAGTCATAGTAAAGTGACTGCACAGCCCTTAACAATCGACCATCCACACCATATCCCGGCAACAGTTCCCTCATTTCCTTCCTTATAACCTTATCAAATGCTTTCTCCAGATCCACAAAAGCACAGAAAATCCTCTGGTTTACACTCAGAAGCTTCTCCGTGATCATGCGGAGAGAAAACATTTGATCCGTGCATCCTCTTCCAGGTCTAAATCCGCATTGTGCCTCCCATAAGAATCTTTCCGATTTCTCTTGCATCCTGCGTGTCAAAACCTTCGAATAAACTTTACTTGCTAAACTGGTCAAGCTGATCACCCGATAGCACCCGCAGTCAAAATGTGAACCTTTACCTTTATATAAAGGCACAATGACCGCGGATCGCCAATCATCCGGGACATCTCCCGTCCGCCAGCACAAATTGCACAGCAGATGAAAGCTGTCCCAGACGCGAGGCCCACCGTACTTGACCATTTCAGCAGTAACTCTGTCTAGTCCCGCAGCCTTACCACATTTCAAACTTCGAATCGCACGTTCAATCTCTTTCATGCTGATGACCTCAGTGTCATCGAGGTCCGTGTCTGGCATGCCAGTCACGGCGTCACCCCCGGATCCTTCACTAAGATCATGACACGCATACAATTCTCTATAAAATTCACTCCATCGCTGAATGACGTCCGATTTTTCTGAGAGGACGTCATTGGTTCTCGAAAGCACTTTGTTCATTCTTAAAGCTGTCGCACCACTCCGGGACCTTCCAACCTCTTTCCAGAAGCGTTTGGAGTTTTCCCTAAAGTTGTGCGACAACCTCTCGTCCGCTTCTATTCTACACCTTTCACGTACTTCCTCAATCAATGTTTTCGCATGAACTTTCTGCAGCTTATATCTTTCTTTTCTCTTCTCTCTCATACGCTCATCGTTACTAGAGGCCAAGTAGTCTAACCATGCTTTTTTCTTCTTTTTTACAGCTTCTTTCACTTCATCATTCCACCATGCATCTCTTCTTTTACTACTACCTCTTTTTGTCGTACCAGATACTTCTTCCGCTGCACTTACCATTCCATCCCTAAGGTTCTGCCATGTTCTCTCCACACATTCTTTCCTGCCAACGATGGTGTCAAGCTTTTCGGCTACCCTCGTGTGATATTTGTCCCTAGTATCCGCTTCCTGAAGCTTCCAGCTTCGGATGCGACAGACCGACTGTGGTTCTGTTACCGCCGTCCGGTGGCGCCAACCCGCGAACAAACCCCTAAATCTAGTAATTACTAGATAATGATCCGTTCCCAGGTCAGCACCCCTGAACACTCGTGTATCCATCACCTGTTTTCGCAGTCGGTCCTCCACCAGGAACAAATCAATCATACTTCTCTCATTCTTTCTTTCTCTAGTGTACATATGGATCTTCCTGTGATTAAATATAGTGTTTGTCACAAGAAGACCCTTTTTTTCCTTGCATACAGCCAGTATAAGCTTGCCAGCATCATTAACCCTTTTATCGCCAAACATTCCAAGCACCGACTCGTATCCTGGTCGAGCGATACCTACCCATCCATTCAAATCACCACATACAACAGTTCTTTCGTTTCCCTTAACCAAATCTAGAACTTCTCTTACATTCTCCCAAAACTCCTCCAGCTCAGCCCCGGACAACGAAGCTACCGGCGCATAAACAGCCAAAAGGAATAACTTCGTCAGTCCCATTTTGAAGCGAACCCAGAGAAGTCTTGAGTTCACAACCTTGTATTCAGTCATAAGATCGACCAACCGGGACGACAACAGCACTCCCACTTCTTGGCAGGCGTTCTCGCTTTCCGGGACTCCGGACCATATAGCTAACGTCCCGCCAGGGAGCTCTTCAATACCACTGCCTTTCCGTTTGGTCTCCGACATACACACGACATCTAATTCTCTTTCTTTCATTATTTCGATCAACTCATTCGTCTTATCTCTCATGCCTCCTCTAACATTCCACGTGCCAACTCTGCACTCCGTCCTCCACCTTCCGCCGTGTCGGGCTGTGCGTGACGGGTGGCGGTCCCCATCGCCGCTTTGCGCGCTGCATTCCACACCAACGGGGACGAGCTGGTGTGCGTCGCCTTGGGGGGACGCCCTAACCCTCGTTCGCATGGGTGCGCAGCTGTGTAGAATTGCAGCCCTGAAAAGGGCTGGCAGGGGTCGCGACGAGCACGCTTCTACAATGACCCCCTATGATACCCCTGGAATGAATTACTGAGAAGAATTAATTTAAGAGCGCTGATCTTTACACATGCCGAGACGTTGAATACGTCAGCACAGGTCCGGTAACACTCCTAATTATAGCAGAATTCTATTTTATTTACAAGAATTAGGCTCGGTTTCTTGCTGGTTCTTCCCAGGACAGTGGCCTTTTCAAACCAGTGGTAAAAGTAAAAAATTAATTTCATTAAGTATTCTTGTAATCTGTAATAAACAAAAATTATTATATTCTATTATAAAGGGTTTTTCAATATAGGAGGGTAGATGTGGAAATGAAATAAAACAAGCTGTGTGTGAGATATTAACAAAAATTTTCTTTAATTTGAAAGGCCTACATGTGCCATTAAATGTGGAATATGATGTAGCTTAAATGCCCGACCCAGCTTCTTGCTGCGGCATGGAGCCGAGTGGTTCAATTTTCAATGGCTTTTCTGCATATACCCAGCTGAATTTGAGCGATGCCCTGTGTTATGTTCACCTTTAGAGTATCGGTCAATTGTGGTTTGTTTGTATAGAGCTGCGACTTCAGGAAACCCCACGAAAAAGTATAGAAGGTTCAAATCGCATGACCTTTTTGGCAAATTCACATCACCCCTGCGCGAGATAAGCTTATCCTCAAATCTGTCATGGAGAATCTCAATCATGGCGTCCTATACAAGGCACGTAGCGCCGTCCTGCTAGAATCACATGTCGCCTAGGTACATATAGTTTAATATGGGCCATAAGAAATTGATTATAATTATTCTGTAGTTACCGGGATGTCGAACACCTAAGTTCTCCTCGTGACCACGGATGGTGTAAAGCACCCGAAACGTCGGAAAATGAAAAAAATTTAAATAAAAACACGATAAAATCCGTAAAAATTAGTTTAATTTAATATGTAATATTCGCATAAATATTAGAAATCACTAAGGCAATAATTTTGATATTTTGGGAGAAAATCATCTACTAAGAGCGGACAACTTTGAATTCGTCAGTCGTTCTTCATTTAAAGTAATCATATGAAACTACAATTAAATAAGGCAGCTACATGCATAAAAAGGCGTTGATGGATTATGGATTATCTCTTGTTAAAGTGTTTTAGATTAGGCAAGCTAACACTTCTTTATCAGGCCCTAATCTTAAATTCTAATAGATATGGAGCTGCTGTACGAATCCACAGAATTTATACCACAGAAAAATTTACAATTTGCAAAGAACGAGTAAAAAAATTACTATCCTTTGCATAAAAGATAGTTCTATCTATCTATCCTATTCAAATGGATCTCTTTAAATAGCAAGAAGCTGATGATGAGGTTGATGCTGAGATTACTTCGCTGTGGTTTTTCGACTTACCGAGGCGAAATTTTACAGCTTACCGAGCCGTAATTTTCATTATTGTGCGCAGTGATTGAACATTCGACGGCGACGCAGGTTGCGCTTCGAATTCCACAAAAAAAACAAGTTTTTGTATGGCCTATACATAGTTATAGACCTAAATTTTACTGACTAAGGTGGAATTCCTCATTTCCAGTAACAAAGAGCCTCCAGATCTCTACATTCATCACTCGTAAAACAACAGTACTAAGCTGCTATTTTTCACTGGTATTCTGTGAGAGCGTGGTCCTTCCCGTTCGAGCCGACCCATTCGTGCTAAAACCATAATATAGCTGCAGCGTGGCTCTACCACGTATAAAACAAAATTATTAAAAAAATAAACACGAAAAAAAAAAGAAACAAGGGAATAACTGATTTTATGAAATAATGTTATGTCCTTCATATAAAATTAATTTGAATTTTGATTTCCTAGACAAGCCACAACAATTAATTACAGTTCAAATTAGCCTAACCAACAACCCGGCAATGTCCTAGGTATTATTATCGAGGATGTAGTAAAATTATATAATCTTGGTTGTTCTTTACTATGTAAGGTAAGTCATTAACATATACAAGAAACAGAAAGGTGCCAAGAATTGAGTCTTGAGACACGCCCGTTTGTTAATAGGCGTGTGTAACTCTTTACGGAACCTACTTACTTTTTCGAATCACTGAAGTGATTCAAGAGGTTGTTTCAGTAACTACGTTTCAAATGCATCATTTGGATCTGAAATATTACTTTGCTCTGTGCTCATTTATTATAGCGCGTTTTTCACGCGAAGCGACTGAGCCGCGAACGAGAGAGTGGCGAGTGAGCGGGCGAAATAATTACAATCTATACAAGTCAGAAAGTAACAAATAAAAGGTGTATTCAACTCGTACGGATTTTTGCTATAGCTGTTCATGCACGTAAAATGACTCGTATGGTCGTTTTTTGCATATAATGTTTGCATTAACAAGTTGTCATTTTACGGTTATCCGGCACTTGTCAAATTGTTTCTGTTCGTTCGCGCCTGTTTACGAAATCATACTGAATTCTGTTTAGGATTTATTTGTGTAGTTATTAATGATTATTGTGACTTTCTTCCTTTTCAACATAAATATTACGCCAGCTGGCCATAAATTAAGGTCTAGTCGCCAGTGCTAAGCCTGGATAAAGTATGAAGGAGGATCAATTTTATAAACAATCTTATTACGGTACAAAATGAATAACAATAAAAATAACAATACATATAATAAAAATAACCTAAGCACTTATAACATTCTGCATTGTTGCCACATAACATTTCACTGAATCAGTCAGTAATAAATGCCCGCAACGCAACTTAATGTATTCGTAACATTCTTTATTTCATATCTTTTGAGTCTATTATCCAAATAAGCCAAATGAAACATCAGTGTTTCGGAATATTTCAGTGATCGGGATGCAAATGTTCCAATCGCAAAAATGATACACTTTGCTCACCTCCAGTTTATACTATCGATTCGGAAGAGCTCATAGCATTAATAATATTATTCGATTAAGTCAACAAATTTTTAGATCGTATTGAAATATTCGATCGAAGTTGATTTAGAGTTTGACTGTGCGCTTGATTTGGTTTCAGACGGATAAGTTACCTTGTGTTAGAATCAAATTTGATTAATTCGAAACTTGAATCTGTTGGAAGTAATAACTCAACAATGTACTACAAAGTATAAAATAGAGTTGAATACATTTACTTTGGTATAATATACATTTATAGTTTGAAAACGTGCTAAAATTATCAAATATCCGTGTAATTTAAATAGTTTTTGCTATGAGATATAATTACTCGTTATTCTTTAACTTTTCGAATTTTTAAATGTAGGTACAATAAATTTTATCATACAAAGGTTTTTAGTAGAATAAGGATGACAAGCAGATACATAGTTAACCTGTGCAGATGCGTTATCATCCATGAGGACTAAAATACAACGCCAAGTTAACAGTAAAAAAGGTCTCCAGTTCAGTACGCTCACTATAGGAAAGATAGCAGCATTATTCTATTGTTTCACGTTGGTATTCTATGAGATCGTGATTCTACCCTCCTCAATCCAGCCCATTCGTGCTGCAGCCATAATATAGCTGTAGCGTTTCTTACCACGTAAATAGTATAGTTAGAGTATCTAACATAGTTTAAAGATCGGTTATCTGGACTGACAATGGCAAAGGGCGTAAGTATTTTACTAATGAGCGGACTGTAAAATCAGCTTTCCATTAAAATTAAAGTTCCGGTAAAGCATGCAGAAAATGGACGGGTGCATATGGCTTAGAAACAATAAAACCCTAGCCAATGAAAACAAAATTCCTGGTAGAATCATGCTGTAGTTGCATTACGGCTGCACCAAAAACGGCCAACAGGTTTTGTAGTTGTGTGAAAAATCGGACCAGTCATAATAAATTATATAGTTAAATAAGAGATACCGTCGGAGATACTAGTGAAGCTATTTTAAATATAGTCAAAGGAGTGTATTATAATTAAGAGCGTAGAAACATATGCAAGTTCTAAATGTACTTATTAGGGAACTAGTGTGGATACTGTATGCTAATCCTTTGAGAGCTATGCAAAAGCAAGTTTATTCCCCAGGCAAAAAGTGCTTTGACGTGAGAGTTATAATTTGAAGTAATCACTTCTGAAATCTTATTGCAAATAAATAAAAACTTATTCAGCATAGTCCTCAGGTATTTTTCTCTCATCACCGAGCACATGGTAAAACAGTACTTAAAATTGAAATTCACAATGTCATTGGTGCCGGTGGGGATCGGACCAGGATTGCTCGCGTAGTGTGTATTTACAACTTTTTGCGCTTAGCCTCTGAACTACAATTTTTTCTAATTTATAACAACTCATTAACCAACATCTGAGTTTAGTAAGAAGTCACTCTTAAGTAACAAGTACATTCGGATTTGACATTAATGTTGCATAGTTATTTTCGATTATTGAATTAAGATTTATTATTGTTGATTTATATGTGATTAATTAGTAAGGTGACAAAAGATCACACATTCCTAAATGGATGCTGTAGCTCACAGGCATCTACATCTTTAATTAAGAATTGTAATGCAGATGCGTTGTCACCCTTGAAGATTAACATTTAATGTCTACTTTCCAGTAATAATGGTCTCCGGTTCTCAACATTTACCATACGTAACAGTTATGCAGCATTTATTTTACGCTGGCATTCTGTGAGAGCGTGGTCCTTCCGTAGCCAGTACAATATCGATATATTGATACTACAATATTGTTTAGTAGTTTTCTTAATTTGAATTAGATATTTAATAATTTTTGGAGCTAGATTTGTGTGTAGATTATACATTATAAAATATGAATTACACACAGCAGAGTTTCTAAATATCCATTTTTACTTTTAACCAACAAAACAAGAAGCTTCACATAGAATTTTTATACACAACAAAAAAGATCAAGGCGGTAATAAGAGGGCGGCACTTAAAATTTCGGGAGTCAAGGAAGTGACACAACATTACTATTTAAAAATGTAATTATTGCTTTTCGAAGTATTCTCCGCGAAATTTGACACACTTTTCCATACGATGGAAACAATCATTGAAGCAACCATTCCATTCGGAAGTTGGGGTCTCCAAAATGGCCGTTTTGTAGGCGTCCACAGCTTTTTCAGGTGATGAAAATCTCTGTCCACGCAAATTATTCTTTATTTTAGGTAAAGTATAGAAATCATTAGGGCTTAGGTCGGGGCTGTACGACGGATGGTCTAATAATTCTATGTTTTCTTGCTCTAAAAACTCTTTTGTTCTGTGTGCTGTGTGAGAACTCGCATTGTCGTGATGGAGGATGATGCGGCGATTGCAGTTCTCTTTACGGAGTTCAGAAACGACCTGTGGTAAAAAATGCTAGCATACCGTTCTGCATTAACCGTGGCCACCATTTTTTTTTTGCAAAACTCCGTGAACGAACAATTTTTGTTGGCTTTAACTCGAACACTCAAACTCGTGACTGGTTTTTTGTTTCGGGTTCGTACGCATATATCCAGGCTTCGTTACCTGATACGATGTTGTATACAGCATTTGAGGATCCTGCGTGGAATTTTTCGAGAGTTCTGACGCACCAAGTAACGCGAGCCGCTTTTTGCTCTTCACAGAGCGAATGCGATATCCATCGGAAAACCACTATTTTACACCTAATTGTTCATGCAAGATTATTTGTATTTGACTCACGCCAATTTCTAAAGTTGCTTGAATTTCGCGGTATGTCACATGTCGATCTTCCTCAATCAGCTTACGCACAGCATCAACGTTTTTTGGGTGACTGCAGTTTTTGGACGACCTTGACGGGGATCATCACTGAGCTTGACACGTCCACGTTAAAATTCAGCAAACTAGCGATAAATTGTAGCTTTGGACGGGGCTTCATCACCAAATGCAGAAATCATCCGGTCAACACACTGTTTTTGTGTTAAACCACTTCGAAAGTCATAATAAATCACCGCTCTTGAATTTTCTCGAGTCAATTCCATTTTCTCAACGACTAAACAAGTTTGACAAAACCTTGTGACAAGACCGAGAATCTTTTTTAAATAAATAAATGGTATTCGATTTTTAAAACCAAGGAGTTTTCAATTAAAAAGATTTTAATATGACAGGAATAGTGGAAATATTCTATTCCCGACACTTTTAGTGCAGCCTAGTATTATGTTATTTGATCAAGGACGTTTGACAATATTACAAGACATTTTTGACAGGCCTGTTGGTCTAGTGGTTAGTGACCCTGACTGCTATGCCGGAGGTCGTGGGTTCGATTCCCATCCAGGACAAATGTTTGTGTGATGAGCACGATCATTTGTTCTGTGTCTGGGTGTTTATCTGTAATACTTATGTATTTAGAAATATATAAGTATGTTTATCAGTTGTCTAGTACCCATAACACAAGCTCTGCTTAGCTTGGGACTAGATGGCGTTGTGTGATAGTTGTGGAATATTATTATGTGTGGGGTATCTATATAGTTTTCTCATCTGGTTGGGATGTATAAATATATAATTATAAACGAAAATGAAAAGATAAATATGCATAAATATCAATAAAATAAAATAAATACAAAACTACATAAATAAATAAAAGCCCAACCAGATGGAAGGGGCAGGGGAGACCAAACGGCCAAGGGTTAGGGGGAAAGGGAAAGAAACCGGCGGACGATGCGGGCAGTATCAAGGAGCACCGCCTTCTGCATTTGAGCCCGGAGCGGTCCGTCACGGAGTCCCAGTCGCCTCAGATGACCAGAGAGGCTAACTGGGATTAGCCCATTCGTAGAGACGACTACAGGAATAATTTCGGCCGGCAGACCTACCCTGTCGGTCACCTCGTGAGCCAGGTCCAGATATTTTGATTGCTTATCTGTTTCGGCTCTCAAGAGGTTCTCGTCATACGGGATGGTAATATCGACCAAAAATATCGTTGACTGTGCCCGGTCCATCAGCACAATATCAGGCTTATTCGCAAGAATAGTCCTGTCTGTGATGATGGCCCAGTCCCAGTAGAGCCTGGCGCGGTCATTTTCGAGCACGGCTTCCGGCAAGTACTTGTAGTACGGCAATTTCCGGTCCACAAGACCGTTTTTCAGAGCGAGCTCCTGGTGTAGAATTCTGGCTACTAGGTTGTGCCTGTGCAAGTACTCAGAGTTAGAAAGCGCCAAACAACCGGAGATGACATGCCTGAGTGACTCCCCGGGATGGCGACAAGCTCGACAGATGTCGACGGTGCCATCCTTTAGGATGTATCTCCGATAGTTGTTGGTCTTAATAACCTGACCCTGTATTGCACAGACAAAACCCTCGGTTTTCCCGAAGAGGTCACCGAAGCGTAGCCAGTTGAGGGAGGCGACTGTATCTACGAAGGGCTCATGTAGAGCCTTGTAGTACCTCCCGTGGAGCTCCTTCTCCTTCCATACGGTCTCCCGGTCGGAAATGCTAAGCACTGCTGGGTCCTGCCATTGCTCGTTGGCTAAGGATAGAGGGGTAAGCCCTTTATCACTAGAAATGACGTCATTATAGAATGGATCATCCGATCTCGCCAAGAAGTATTGACGGAGACTGCACACTTCGCGATTATGCATGGTGAGCGTGCTCAGAAAGCCACGCCCACCATACTTTCGCGGCAAGTACAACCTCATTACCGACGATCTCGGATTATGCATCCTATGGGATTATATTATTATTATTTTTGTACGTGGTACAGCCATGCTGCAGCAATATTAGTGGTATAGTTGTAACACGACGGGTCGGCTCGAGCATAAAATACAAAACTACCACCGTAAATAACTGAAATACCAGCATAAAATAGCTGTTTAACGCTGCTTTGTTTCGTATGGCGCTTTTACTGGAAACAAGCAATTTCGTCTAAGTCCTTACGGGTGACAATGCATCTGCATTTTGATTCGTAGTCGCGGATATATGCAATTTCTATGGGGCAACTATGACTAACTGATAGTAAGCAACCGGTGGACTGCGTGCTCGCTTGTCACCCTTCTTCTATAAAAAAATATTTTTATGTGTCATTAGACAGTTGACAGTTAATTTCAAACTTCGGTTTCCCGTTTTTTTTAGCTGAGCCTATTTTATACATTTTTAAACGTTATGTAACATAAATACTAACGCCTCTCACCCAGAAGTGTAGGCAGAGCCTACAGACTTCCATTTAGCACGACCCTGACATACCTCTCACGCCTCCTACACATCCATATACCTACGCGTACATGCTCACCGATTATGGGTACCCTTAAGTTGGCCTATTTTTAATACATCGCCAATTTGGTCGACAAACTTTCGCCTAGGACGTTCCTATCCGACTCTTTTATTCATTTCTGCAATATATATTTGCTTTGTCAGTCTTTCCTCATTCATTCTTTCTACATGACCAAACCACCGAATCATTCCTTTCTTAATCCTGGTCACTGCATCATCTTGCAAACCACACTCTTCTTTTATCACACGGTTTCTCACCCTGTCACTCAAATTTAGCCCCAACATACTCCTTAGTGACCGCATTTCTACTGCATTTATTTTTACTCTCGTTTTCTTCTGCCACAACTAACTTTCACTACCATACGTTAAAGTAGGGACTAATACAGCACTGTGAATTGCCATACGTTTCTTTTTGACACATTCTAACTTTTCACAATAGAGTGTAGAGCCTCGTTTGCTTTATTTCCT
Organism: Parnassius smintheus behrii; assembly: GCA_036936625.1. Lineage (NCBI taxonomy): Eukaryota > Metazoa > Arthropoda > Insecta > Lepidoptera > Papilionidae > Parnassius > Parnassius smintheus. Next base: position 25,481,269 of record JAUPFT010000002.1, on the reverse strand, counting down.
ACATTCACTCGTTGTTTAATATCTTTGTCATATCTCCCATCCCTGCTGAATACATACCTCAAATATACAAATTCATCTACTTGCTCGACCATCTCCCTTCTATTCTTATTTCACATATCGTTTTACTTTCTTTTTCAAAAACCATAACTTTCGTCTTACTTGCATTCACTTTCATTCCCCTTTCTTTTAATGACCTGTTCATTAATGTAACCATCATTTGCAACTCGGCCACCAACGACGCAAGTATGACTTGATCATCGGCGAACAAAAGGTATTTGACGGTTACCTCACCCATTATTAATACACATTCCTCAACTTCCAAATTTTCCAAAGCTACACAACCCTGTCTGATACCTTCATGGATGCCAAAGCAGTCCGAGTAGGCCCCGTTAATACAAGCAATCGAGTCCCTATACAGAGACTTTAATGCCTTTATCAACCCAGCACTCAACCTAAATGAGTTCAGCGTTTGCCATAACACATCCCTGTCCACTCTGTTATAAGCCATTTCCAAGTCCGTGAACGCATAAAAAACTTTTTGTGTTTTTCGCCAAAAACTTCTCCGCAATCATTTGCACGGAAAATACTTGATCTGTATACCCCCTTCCCTTTCTAAATCCCGCTTACATATCCGAAATTTTTCTATCAGTTTCTTTCACAACTCTTTCAATTAGTACCTTAGCTTACAATTTTCCCACAATGCTAAGAAGGCTGATACCACGATAGTTTTTACAGTCCTACTGTGACCCTTTTCCCTTATATAATATGACTATCATGGCTTTTCACCAGTCTTCCGGTACCCGCTTTAGTTCCCAACACAAATTAAACAAGGTGTACAGCAGGCCTGCCACCACTTCCTCTCCAGCCCTTAGCATTTTGAGTGAAACTCTATCATATCCGGCTGCCTTACCTACTTTCATGCTTCGTTTCATGCTTTTCATTTTTAATATCATTATCATTTTACCGACTAAACCGGCCATAGATTAATAAATCATTTTAAACAACTTAATTTTACTTATATTAATTACAAGTATTCTGTCAGTTCTTTTTAAGGTAGTCCTGGCTCGTTTTGAAACATGATTTACTATACGTTTAGATACGTTACGTAACATTTAAGATAAAATTATATAAAAAATAATCCTACTATTAACAAATATTTATAATAATAATAATAATAATAATAAAATAATAACGCGTCTGGAGCTGGCGCTGGACGCGGCAGCATGCGGGCCGCCAGCCGAGCGCGAGGAGCTGCACGATTACCTAGCAGCCCCTCGCATCCAACATCCCCACCAGAAAGCTTGGTGTCGGCTGGGTCTTCTCGGACCCAGCAAGCGGCACCCGCCGCTGGTGGAGCACGTCGCATGCGTTGGATGAAATCCATGAACGAAAACGCATTGCGGGCGTACTATAGGGCGAAAGGGGAACAAACTGTGGGAATAGCGTATAGGTCTCGGATGCATTGCTTTTTTACTGAGCTGGAGCCGTCTATCCCCGTCACGGAATAAAACCTGGCAGACCGAGTTCGGTACATCATGCGCTCGAAAATATTTGATGATGCCGAACTCGAACGACTACGACGTGAGGCTATTCCGTCGTCGAATGAATCGGCTATGGCTGGAGATGCAGCTCCACATTCGACAGACCAGCATCCACACGTGGAAGCCGCCATGGATCTTCCAGTTGTGGTTGATTCGAACGACGTTGAAATAGTCTCCCACGAACTAGAGCAAATGAGGAGTATATTGGAAGAGGCGATTTCGGAAACGCGCAGCACCCCTCTCGAAAATCGACCGCGACTTCCCCGCATACCCCTAAGCAAGCGAAATCGGGCTGTCGTGAGGGCTCTTAACCCAATGCTAGTGACCTATTTGGAAGCCAGCCGGGACCTTTGCGAGACGGACTCGATTCTCTTTGGCGCCGCAGTGGCAGTTTGCCGTATTATTGGCGCCAAACTTCCCATGGCTGGACGCGCTACTACACAAAGTAGCGCCATCCCAGCCTGGAGAAAAAGAATCGAGGACCGTATCGCAAAGGCAAGGGCCCTTATCGGCAGACTGACAAGCTTCAGGTCGGGTAATAATAGACCGAGGATTGTGCGCACCGTTAGGATGGCGTTTGCTGGGACAAATATCAGTTTGTCCCAGCCGGATATCACGCAGAAACTAACGGAGCGCATAGACGACCTGAAGCAAAAGATCGCTGCTTGGGGGAAGCGGATTTGACGATTTTCCGAGAGGTCAAGGCGGTTCAACCAGAATCGTCTCTTCCAGAGTGATCGGAAGAGGCTCTATAAATCATTGGAGCGACCAAAGGTATGTGGAGCGGGCCAAGGACCGGATCAGGCTGACATTATCGCATTCTGGCGTGGCCTGTGGTCAGAGCCCGTAAACCACAGCGAGGGCCCTTGGATGGAAGTTGTGGCGAGGCAGGGTGCGAGTGTTGTGCCTATGGACCCCATCACCATAACGCCAGAAGACGTGGCTGAGGCGGTCCGTAGGGCCCCGAACTGGAAAAGTCCGGGGCTCGACGGGCTGCATCATTACTGGCTGAAGGGGTTCATAGTGTGTCACGCTGTGCTCGCCCGACAGTTTCAAGAGGCTCTCGACCAGAAGTCACTCCCGAGCCTCTTCACTACCGGGATCACTCACTTGGTTCCTAAAGATCAGGATACCACAGACCCGAGCAAATACCGCCCCATCACGTGTCTACCCACCATATATAAGACACTGACATCCATTTTGAGCGCGAGAATCACTCGTCACCTGGAGCTAAACCAGGTGATGTCACGCGCTCAAAATGGATGTCGGGGCGGTGGTCGCGGAACTAAGGAACCACTCCTCATTGACGCGGTCGTAGGCAAAGTGGTGAAACGCAACCCTCGGAACTTCTCTGCCGCCTGGATAGACTACAGAAAGGCGTTCGACTCGGTGCCCCATACATGGCTAAGGAGGGTCCTCGAGCTACAAGATTGACTGTACAGTTAGAGATTTCCTCGGGCAGTGTATGGGGCAGTGGAGTACGATCCTTTGTCATCTGGGCGAGCGGATGACGGCTGCGGAGAACCACATAAGGATAAGAAGGGGTATCTTCCAGGGCGATTGTCTGAGTCCAATCTGGTTCTGCCTCTCTCTGAACCCTCTCAGTACCTTACTGGAGGGCTCCGGGAGGGGATTTCAGCTAAGGAAAGGAGAGACAAAAGTGACCCACCTTTTCTATATGGATGACCTCAAGTTATTCGCCTCCAGTCGCCCCCATCTTATGGAACTGCTAAACATCACTTGTGAATTTAGCAGTTCCATTGCAATGGAGCTGGGGACGGATAAGTGTGCGGTCCTCCATGTGGAGAGGGGAAGGGTTGCTAACTCTGAGGGCATAGACTTGTCTATGCCCGTCAACTTAAGGACCCTTTCCGAGGCTGAAACATACCGATACCTGGGTATGTCACAGAACATCGGTATCGATGAGGCTGGTATGAAACAGTCAGTTTGCGACGTGTTTTATGCACGCTTGACCAAAGTGCTTAACAGCCTTTTGTCCGGTGTGAATAAGTCACACGCATATAACTGCTGGGTCATGCCTGTCCTCATGTGTACCTTTGGCATACTCAGGTGGACTCAGACTGAGCTTAACGCCCTGGATAGAAAAGTCCGCACTACCATGACGTCCCATAGGATGTATCATACGAGATCGTCGGTAATGAGGCTGTACTTGCCGCGAAAGTATGGTGGGCGTGGCTATCTGAGCGCGCTAACCATGCATAATCGCGAAGTGTGCAGTCTCCGTCAATACTTCTTGGCGAGATCGGATGATCCATTCTATAATGACGTCATTTCTAGTGATAAATGGCTTACCCCTCTATCCTTAGCCAAGGAGCAATGGCAGGACCCAGCAGTGCTTAGCATTTCCGACCGGGAGACCGTATGGAAGGAGAAGGAGCTCCACGGGAGGTACTACAGGGCTCTACATGAGCCCTTCGTAGATACAGTCGCCTCCCTCAACTGGCTACGTTTCGGTGACCTCTTCGGGGAAACCGAGGGTTTTGTCTGTGCAATACAGGATCAGGTTATTAAGACCAACAACTATCGGAGATACATCCTAAAGGATGGCACCGTCGACGTCTGTCGAGCTTGTCGCCATCCAGGGGAGTCACTCAGGCATGTCATCTCCGGTTGTTCGGCGCTTTCTAACTCTGAGTACTTGCACAGGCACAACCTAGTAGCCAGAATTCTACACCAGGAGCTCGCTCTGAAATACGGTCTCGTGGACCGGAAATTACCGTATTACAAGTACTTGCCGGAAGCCGTGCTCGAAAATGACCGCGCCAGGCTCTACTGGGACCGGGCCATCATCACAGACAGGACTATTCTTGCGAATAAGCCTAATATTGTGCTGTTGGACCGGGCACAGTCAAGGATATTTTTGGTCGATATTACCATCCCGTATGACGAGAACCTCGTGAGAGCCGAAACAGATAAGCAATCAAAATATCTGGACCTGGCTCGCGAGGTGACCGACATGTGGGGTGGTCTGTCGGCCGAAATTATTCCTGTAGTCGTCTCTGCGAATGGGCTAATCCCAGTTAGCCTCTCTCGTCATCTGAGGCGACTTGGACTCCGTGACGGACCGCTTCGGGCTCAAATGCAGAAGGCGGTGCTCCTTGATACTGCCCGCATCGTCCGCCGGTTTCTTTCCCTTTCCCCCTAACCCTTGGCCGTTTGGTCTACCCTGCCGAGGGCTTCCATCTGGTTGGGCTTTTATTTATTTATGTAGTTTTGTATTTATTTTATTTTATTGATATTTATGTATATTTATCTTTTCATTTTCGTTTATAATTATATATTTATACATCCCAACCAGATGAGAAAACTATAAAAATAATAATAATAATAATGATAATAAGCCCCCTAAACAACCACACGTCCTGATTGACCATCTATACACGTGGGGGGCGGACACACGAATGAGAAATTACTGGCGTGGCTAACGTGGCTCTGGAAACCCATAAATAAAATGGAGACGCGTTCTAAAAGTAAACGTTTAGGGCCGCTACCCGATGCAGCATGCGATCCGTCAGCGGTGAGGAGTTGTACAGGCGGGCTCCCACCCACAAAGATACTACAAACGAACTCATTGACGATGGCGACAGACTGACGGACAGGACAGACACCCCTGTAGAACCATGTAGTCCAAGCACAGTATCATACACACCCTCGAGGCCAACATCACCATCCATACCATCGTCACCAACACCTCCATCACACCCTATTACTAGTTTAAATACAGTTCCACCTACTCCGACCTTGAGTGCTGCGCGGGAGGTATCAACCTTCTTACCCGCGTCCACCAAGGCTGGAAAAGCAAGAGTTCGAATGAAATGGAGTAAAAAAGTAAATCTATTTATCATGAGAACTTATCTATACATTACTAAATTAGAGACCGATATGACCACGTACAGACAACAATTACACGCACATTTTACTCGACAATATCCAGAAATTACTGTTTCAGAACAAAGAATCTCAGACCAAAGAAGAACCATTGTTAGGAATAAACTTCTATCCCAAGAAGTTATAGATCAATTAAAAGAAGAAGTACGAACACAATTAATTCAAGAAGAAGCGACTAACAGCTATGTAGAAACTAATATCACACAAAACACAAGTGAAAATGATCGCCAAGTACAACCACAATTGCTCTGTCAATCACAACTCATTTATACACAATCTCAGCCATGCGACCATTCACAAATATCACACACATCCACACAAACCGAAACCGTAATCCTAACGCTAGAAAATGACATTGAGACCATAGTTGTCCCAGATCAACACTTAACAACAGATACATATATCCAAGAAATCAATGAGAAATTTAGAACAACAATAACGTTATACTCTGGGATGGATCCCGCAGCGCGACCAAGATTACCTAAACTTAAGTACACACCTAACCTGTTTCGACTGGTTAATTTATTTAATAAAACTATACTCACACAATATATATCTGATGACACACAACTTATAGACATACATTTACTTATATACTGCACAGCGATAGTAATATCCGAAGAATTGAACTTTAAAATCACAGACAATGCAAGATCTACAAGAACAAGACAAAATACAGAACCAGCATGGCAACAGAGACTAGAAAAAGACATTGAAAACTTAAGAGCAAACATAGGTAGACTCACTCAGTATATTAACGGTTGTAGATCTAATAAACTAGTCAAAAAAGTAGAGGTCATATTTAGGAATACGTTGTGTTATAGGTCATATTTAGGAATACGTTGTGTTACTCTTTTCGTCAGACACGAAAAGAGTAACATACCAAACACGAAAAGAGTAACAAGACCTGAAGAATTTTTAGACACGTTAAAACAAAAATTAGCACTTAAAGTTCATATGCTCAAAAGGTATAAAAAAGCACAACAGCGCAAAAAAGATAACGTCACATTTGCCACAAACGAAAAATTGTTTTATAGAAACTTACACAAACCACAAACAGACATCGATGAACGTAACACACATACACCTAACCTACCTACAAAAGAACAACTAGAAGCATATTGGGCGAGTATTTGGGAAGAGCAAAAACAACATAACGACAAAGCATCTTGGATAATTGAAGAGGAAGCAAAATGGAGAGATATTGATGAAATGGAATTCGAAGAGATAACAGATTTAGACATAACACTCATTACAGCTAGGTTACATAATTGGAAATTACCTGGTATAGACAAAATTCATAATTTTTGGTACAAAAAATTAACATCTCTACACGAACCTTTAGCAAGAAATTTAACAGATATAATAACAGGACAACAGAACACTCCCGAATTTATTGAACAGGAATTACTTATATGCTACCTAAAACAAAAAATTCACCTCAGCCTTCCCAATACCGACCAATTACATGCCTACCCACAATTTACAAAATATTGACATCTGCAATCATAAAGAAAATTCAGTCGCACATTGAACACAATAATATAATAGCAGAAGAACAGAAGGGATGTAGACAGGGCCACATGGGATGTAAAGAACAGCTGATAATTGATTCCACTATTCATAAACACGCCACCTCTAAAAATAGAAATTTACATTGCACCTATATTGATTATAAAAAAGCGTTTGACAGTGTTCCTCATTCATGGTTATTAAAAATATTAGAAATTTATAGAATAAATCCGAAAATAATCGATTTCTTACGCTGAATAATGTTACAATGGAAAACAACACTACAAATAAATTGTAACCAAAATACTGTCACCACGCGACAAATCTCAATCACAAAAGGCATCTACCAAGGTGACTCCCTGAGCCCACTGTGGTTCTGTCTCGCCCTAAACCCTCTGTCTCATTTGCTGCAGAGCTGCGGGGCCGGATATTGCCTCAAACTTAATACAGACGAAACAACAATATCGCATCTTATATACGTGGACGACATCAAAAACAGACAAGGATATGAAAAAATTAATAGATATAACAACAGAATTCAGTAGCGATATTAATATGCATTTTGGTTTAGATAAATGTAAAACACTTCACATGAAACGGAGGCTATTACAGCAATGGAATAGACTGACTTATACAAATATTTAGGGTATGTCCAACTTAAAAGTCTTGACCACGTACGAATTAAAAATTATCTCTATACGGAATACAAGAGAAGACTTAACACCGTTTGTAAAACTCAACTTTCAAGTAAACATCTCATCAAAGCCATTAATACCTATGCCATCCCCATATTAACGTACACATTCGGAGTTATAAAATGGTCCAAAACTGACGCAGAACAATTAGAGCGAACTACACGTACAACACTCACGAAACACAACAACCTACACCCTAAATCCGCCATAGAGAGACTAACAATAAAACGAGAACATGGAGGGAGAGGCCTAATGGATATCCAGCACCTATGGCGGAAACAAGTTAGTCGATTAAAATCATTCTTCTATACAAAATCCCATACTAGCAATATTCATAAAGCCATCGTAACGAATGATTTTAACTACACTCCACTTAACTTAAGCAATCAGATTGAATCTCAAAACACTACTAGTGATAACCCACAGACACACAAAATTGACGAATGGAAGAAGAAAGTTCTCCACGGTCGGCACCCTCATGACTTAGAGCAATCCCACATAAATAAGTTAGCTTCAAATAAGTGGCTGAAAATAGGCAACTTATTTCCAGAAACAGAATATTATAAATCATAATAGCTATTCAAGACCAGATCATAAACACAAAAAATTACAGAAAATATATAATCAAAGATCATACAGTAAATAATGACAAATGTCGCAAATGCCACACACATCCAGAAACCATTCAACACATCACAGGCGCATGCACAACTCTCACACAGACTGACTACACTCACAGACACAACCAGGTGGCCAATGTTATTCATCAAAAACTAGCACTCAAACACGCACTCATTCCAGATGCCAACACTCCGTACTACAATTATACACCAAAACCTACTCTAGAAAACACCACACATAAACTTTTTTACGGCCGCGGCATTCTCACCGATAGGACAATCCACTATAACCGACCAGATATAATTCTACAAGATAAAATAAATAATATTACTTACCTGATAGACATTGCAGTCCCCAACACACACAACTTGCAGAAGACGATAACTGAAAAAATTAGTAAGTACGCAGAACTTAAAGATGAAGTGACTAGAATCTGGCAACAAGAAAAAGTATATGTGGTCCCTATAGTCCTCTCCACAACAGGTGTCATCCCAAATCATCTCCTCCGTAGCTTAAAATTATTACAACTAAAAGAAACTCTATATATTACACTTCAAAAAGCAGCTATATTTAATACATGCAGAATAGTTAGGAAATTAATGCAGATAGAAGAAAACGAAATAGGACCTCATCAAAACACATGAACTACACTACACACCACACGCTGCATTTGTTTTGGCTTCGGCCCGTAAATGTAGTTGAAATCCAGCACTGACTGTAAATTATAATAATAATAATAATCCACAACTATCACACAACGCCATCTAGTCCCAAGCTAAGCAGAGCTTGTGTTATGGGTACTAGACAACTGATGAAACATACTTATATATTTCTAAATACATAAATATTATAGATAAATTTACACCCAGACACAGAACAAATGATCGTGCTCATCACACAAACATTTGTCCTGGGTGGGAATCGAACCCACGACCTCCGGCTTAGCAGTCAGGGTCACTAACCACTAGACCAACAGGCCAGTCAATTATTTTTATTAACACCAATATAGATGAATTCTTTAAGGCGTTATTCACATACTTTGTCGGCATTAAATCCTAATCCTATCTCAAACTCTTCGAAAAACCTCGAAATATGCTGGTACAATGTCTGAAGAACATAAAAAAAGGGACTTCATAGAGTGAGAGAGAGAGAGAGATAAAAAAGAGGTGAGGTTTACCTCTTTATTTTCTCATTAATTATGTTTAAGTGTATTAGGTCGCTTAGTAATAGCAATAAGGAGCTAGTCAACAATTAAGGTTTAAGTGCCAGTTTCTTCATCAGCATTTGCTACTCTTGACAAATAACCGTCAGCAGTAACCGTGGCACCAAGTGGTAATCGCTTTCGATTATCATTTAAAATCCACTTCTTTTTTATAGGAGAGGGGGCAAACGAGCATACGGTTCACCTGATGTTACGTGACTACAGCCGCCCATGAACAACCGCAACACCAGGGGAATTGCAGGTGCGTTACCGGCCTTTTAGAAAGGAGTAAGCTCTTTTCGTGAAAGTCGGTCGTAGTCGTAGGTCGTGTCGATCCGAAAAATCGCAAGTGATAAGCTATTCCACAGAGAGGTGATGATGGACCGCCAAGCATCCAGATGGTGTGCATGGTATCAGGAGATTTGCCGCTTAGTGCGTTCATGAAATTTGGCACCTGGGATTAATCAGAATTGTTCCTCAGAACACTTCCCGTGTTAGATGCGAAAGAAATGCAAAAAGATGCAACATCACTTAGAAGCGCCAGTGAATCGAGCCGATCGGAAAGCACTCCGTCGTCAACGATTTGAGTCCCTCTGCGCTGGATGCGGTCAAGTGGAAGGAGCTAGCACTGGGGAGCCCAAGTGCAGAGATGGGAACAGTAATCTATGTGAGGCTGAACCTGCGCCTTTACAAGTTGTGGGCGGTGTGCCAGTATGAAATACTGTCCACCTCTGCTGAGCACGCCAAGTTTTTAGAGGCCAATTTGGCCTTCTTTTCCAAGTGACCACGAAACTGCACGTTGCATAATATATCGACGCCAAGTATTCCGATTCTAGCTGCGGCAACAAGGGGAGTGGCGTGAAAATGAGGGGGGAAATGAGAGATTTAATTGCCCCCAATCCGAGACTTTGTACAGCAAAGACTCACTTTCAGACACAAGTTTGTCCCGGTACCGGAGACGTTTTCCATAGAAATATTGGCACGGCCGGTGTTTTAAGCATCACCAGTGTTTTCACCCGCATAGCAATGTATGTTGCGGGTTTGCGACATATTGTTGCGCGCTATAATTTTTGTAATCGGAGCATGCACCATCTACAATGACCTTGATGCTCCGGTCTGCAATAAATCTGGTGATACAATTGTACAATTTTTCAGAAAGCGCTTAAGAAGGCAGCTTCGAAAGAAGCGCTTTGTACGAAACCCGATCTAAGACCTTCGCAGTGTCAAAACTAATGGTCAATGCCTCCCTCTTAAACTCTACCTCCTCCGCCCATCGATGAGTCAGGTAGACCATAAGACCACCAGCTGACGTTACCGACGACGAAAAACGTATTGGAGGTCAATAATCAGCTGGTAATCCTCAAGGTACCGCATGAGCTGGCAGTTTATAACGAATTCCATTATTTTGGAGAAAAAGGAGGTGATGGCGATAGGCCTGTAGTTTGACGGATCTGAGCGGTCGCCGTTTTTAGGGATCGGGTGGACGAAAGCCGTCTTCCACGATTTTAGGACTACGCCTAGGGAGTAGGAGTACCGGAAAAGACGCGGTAGAACCGGTGCCAACACTGGAGCAAACGTCTTCAGCACAATTGGGGGGATTCCGTCAGACCCACTCGACTCTTGGACTTCCAGGGAGAGGAATGCTTTGAAAACTGAGGGCTGTGTGAACCGCACATCTGGCATTGAGCACTCACACCGCGGGATGGTCGGCGGTGTGTTTCCTCGTTGTCGGGAGTCGAGTTAGACGCAAGGAAAGAGCCTAGCAGATCGGCTTTCTCCTTTACAGCATGGGCCAGTGAGTCATCATCCCTGTGCAAAGATGGAAGAGATGGCTAACCTAAATTTTTTTTGACAGCCTTGGTGGAAGACTAGAATGCGCAGGTTCCAGAAGGAATGTGAACTGGTTTCTCTCCAATTCTGCCAATGTGCTCTAACTTTTCCTTGGCAATGACTCACTTGAAGGGCCTGGAGGCGGGATTATACTTCTTCTTTAGGGCGATGATGTTAACATCAAGTGACGTCGAAGCGTCAGCCCAGGCCTGCAAGCACTCTTGCTATGCAACACCATGGCTGAGATCTGCCTCTGATGGTCATCACAAAGGAAGGAATAAAACGTTCCGTACTCTGAAGTATCACATCAGCGACAGAATCAGCAACAACGTTGGCATCGTCTAGTGAGAAGCGAATCCACCCGGATGAAAGGTCAGCAGAAGTTCCAACAATCTCATTGCAAGTAACGAATATGTAATAAATAAGAATTTGGCTCAAAATTTCCTTCTTACGACACCGATTCACCAATATAATGCAAGCTTGGCCGCGGTCCTCTCGTTGTGCGCTGACCTTTTTTATTTTATCAGAATTTTAGTTCCTCTCCTTTCATCCTTTTCATTTCCTACGTATCCTTTAGAAAAATATAAATAGCACAAGTTAAATATAAAATTTGTTTAAATTTAGAGTTACAAGTCAAACCATTATTTAAAAACTATAATTACTTAAGGTGACCAGTTCAACTAAACGGTAATTTCATATGTATATTGTTATCTTGGCACTTACAAGATACATATTATCATCGACGACCGAGCGCTTTTCGATTGGCTCAATTCACTGGCACTGCGAAGAGATGTTGCATCTCTTTGCGTTTTCTTTAGCATATACCACGGGGAGTGTTCTGAGAAATTGTTCGGATTAATCCCAGCTGCCAAATTTCGTGAACGCACTACGCGGCAAACGTCCCGATACCATCCACACCATCCGGATGCTTGGCGGTCCACTACGGTACGTATCACAAGGAGTTTTCTTCCACGTACGATCTCTCTGTGGAAAAGTTTTTTTTTCGATTTCCGGCAATTTTTCCGGACCAATACGACGTAGGGACCTTCAAGAAAAGAGCTTACTCCTTTTTAAAGGGCCGGTAACGCACCTGCAATTCCCTTGGTGTTGCGGTTGTTCATTGGCGGCGGTGGTTAGTTAACATCAGGTTAACATACGGTTAACCTGGTGTTAACTGACTATCTCGTTTTCCCCTCTGCCATAAAAAAAGATATTACCTACCTTAAAATAATTTTAAACAGATAGCAAATGTGGTATCTTATTATTTATATATTAAATCAGCTAGCGTCTATTGAACAGCATAATGATCTAAAATGAAATTCGGAAACAGTTACAACAAGTAATTTAAGTTAGGAACTGAGACAGTTATAATCATTTAAATAATTTAGAATGTAGCTCATAAATCCTAAATAATTGTAATTGTATGACTCCACAAAAAAAGATAATATTTTTTACATCTGGTGCATCAAAATAATAGGTGCATTAAATTAATGAAGAAGCAGTACAGGCGATTTCAAAACAAAATAATTTTTGTTTAGCTAAGAATTCTAATTTGAAATTAATTTTATTTTAAAAACGTGGAATTCGTTTTTCAAAATGAGTCCTTGGTTTATTGATAAATGTTATGTTTTCATCGCATTTGAATATTTTGGGTCATCATGGATACGTTAAAAACTAGAGTAAGTATGGAATATGAATCCTGTAGCGCCGCGGACACACGGCACACGCGTCACGCAATATCAACGACGTTTACGGATCAAATACTACAAACGAACACACCACCTGTTGTTGGTTTGCCCGCTTTTCTTCTGGAAATTTTGACCTGAAAATTGAACCTCGTAATCTCCCAAGGTCTTTGGTCGACAATGACGAATTAAAGGTGAATATAAGAAATCCTAATCGAGTTAGAAAATGAACCTCGTGGTCGTTCTAAACTTTGGCCGAAAATGATAAATAAAAGATGATAGTGGAAGCTGTGTGTCAACCCACGGCTTAATTAGCAGCAGTTTTCGAAGTTAGCATCAAAACAATATTGGTCCTTTTGCGCCAAATTGGCAGGGTAAAAAAGCTTAACAAATGGGTGCCTCTCGAACGCAATTATCGCTAGCGCGAAGTACGCGTCGTCGAGACGTGCCTTGCACTGCTCAACAGGCACTTAAACGAACCAATTTTGAACCGCATTTTTACCTGCAATGAAACATAGATTCTGTTTGACAAACACAAGCACTCAGCAAGTTCTAACTATACTACAATACAACGTCCTACACGAAAACTTACTCCTAGAAAAGTGATTGTCACTGTCAAGATAATCACCAATAAAAAATAAATCAAAAACATGATTTATTTTTTATTGGTGATTATTTTGATTAATAGAAATAAAAAATAAAAATGTACGTTATTTTATTTCATAAAAATGTCATTTTCATAGGCAAAGAATAACATACAAGGTACGATAAGCAAATAGCTGGAAATTGAATTGTTGTCAAATAGTAACAATATCCATATTTTATATATTACTGAACATTGGTTAAAAGCTTATAACTTAATGTTTAACTTCATCAACATCAATTACTACAACAATCATTACTTAAACAAAATTTTAATGCTTATAAAAGAGTTTTACGTTCCATAAATTATTATCAAAAGATATTATAAAATATTTCAAAACTATTGATATTAACAAAATTGCAGATCTTTGGGGATTTCTAATAAATTTATTGCGTCTATAATAGATACAATCTAAACTCAACTAATTATTATTAACACAGTATCAGTAATTAGTGTGTTTTATGGTAAGTGAAGCATAGTAAAGTTTATTTGAATCTGGTAATACATTAGGCTCCACCAATTTTTGTCCTTTTTCACTGTACTTACTGTACCCCTAACACAGTTAAATTTTTGAAGAAATTGTTCTAGATAAATTATTTCATGTTATTAATGTAAACAATTTATTTCATATAATTCTATTTGGACTCACAAGAGATCGCTCGACAACTGATGCTGGTGTTGAGCTGATTAAATATATCTTTATCGCGTAGGATAATTCACAGGATGCTTTGGGTATATTGTGTTACCTATTCAAACTATGTTCACCATCGTACATTAATCAGGAAATTTCAACACTACGGTGAAATAGTACCCACTGACGATACGTCCATTAATCCAAATGGAGTGGTAATCGTCCAAAATCGTTCCGTGAATGGTAAAAACATATTCCATTTGGATGGACTTCATCCAGCTCTGGATTTCCAAATGGATTGAAATCCATGTATTCAGTCCAAATTGACGTCATCCACGGCCGTCCGTCAATGTCAAAAACGTGGGCCACGACAAATGGAAGCAGTCCGAATTGTCAGTGAATGGGTGAACCGTCAGTGTGTCAATTAATGTTTTGGTGTTGATGGTAGTACATGTGCTCTGTTTGTCAAACATAAATGTGTATTGGATTAAATATGTTTTCATTATGGTGATATGGATGACAAACGAGTACACAGTCCACATGATGTGAAGTTGATACTGTAGCCCATAGACCAAATCTGTGAACGAATAAGAATCAAAATGCATACGCATTGTCACCTCTGTAGAACTATGTGGAGTGCCGCATTTCCAGTAAAAAGATTATCCGGTTCTTTACACTCAGCATGCAAAACGCAGCAGATTTAAGCTACTATTTTATGCTATTTTGTGAGATCGTGGTCTTTCTTCGTTCGAGCCGACCCATTTGTGCTACAGCCATAATAAAGATGCTTCTGTTTTTTTTTCTGTTCTGTTTTTTTATTTATATTTTTAATTATACCTTGCAATTCTTAAAAATAAATAATAGCAGACAGCCGAAACCACTAGACTTATAAATCTGAAATTCGGACAGTAGCTGCCTTTTATGACGTAGGCATTCATTAAGAAAAAGTTTTTAAAAAATCAACCACTAAGAGGGTGACATAGGGTGGTACAGTTTGTATGAAACTTTTAGTTTTATACGGCAAATAGCACGAAATTTACTGAAATTACTCTTTTAATAAAATAAATGAATATTTATTTAGATTTTCAAAAAGATCCATTATGATATTGGGGCACAAGAAGTTCAAGTTTGTATGGCGACACATGTTTCGGTATTTTTTTTTTAAATTCTACTCTTATGGAAAACTTAAGAACTCTTACTTTGATGAGCTTTTGATTAAAAGGTAAGCAGCACTTGTTTAAGGATTTTTAGATACTTCAACCCTAATCGAAAAATAGGGGATGTATAGTTTTCAATCAATCAATATTGTTCATATTTTACATCAATACCCATTGACACAAAAGCAAAATAAAAATATAAAAAAGGCACAATAGGCAGTCTTACCGCTCTGAAAGCGATTGCTTCCAGTCAACCTCATTACGCAGAGAACTGCTCACAACGAATAATTATGAGGGAGATACACATAATAAATTATAAAATAAAATACAAAAAACAAGAAAAGACCGGAATTACGATGAGAAAATATTAATGTGCTACTACGTTAAAAAATTAATACATTCTGTTTATTTCCTGGAAAACATGAAATTTTGTTAATGTTGATTTTATATAGTACCGAAATCATTGTTTTAGTGGTCTAAAACCGTCTTCGCATTTATTACCTGTCTATTAAAACCGGTTTGGGGCACATGGTTCCAAAGTCTGTAACGGACATAGGTGACCACTATCCTTTAGAACTCTTAGAAACAAACCCTTTTAGATACTATTTTGATGAAATAACCGTTACCGTTACAGCCTATCAAAACTCCAGTAATACAGGCCTCCTCGGTAAATTTGTCCTCGATAGATTTTCCACGCTTAGTAGACGGGTTTGAAACCGTAGTGTCTACTTTTTAGTTGTTATTACAAAGAAGCCGCTTCTGCTTATCTACTGGTCGTTTCCCCTGTTGCCTGCTACGACACCCTTGGGACGACACTGGGTAGTTACACCGCCACTACATGGTCGAAAAAAATAACGCAAATGCTTAACTGCCTATAAAAAATATGTTTTCGTAAGAAAAAATAGTTTCGAAGTGAAACGTCAGAGTCGGGAAGGAACGCCTTATATGAAAATTTATCTACAAAATTAGCGATATGATTAATATGGGCTAGATTAAGTGTACCCTTAGCCCACACGAACATCTATGCGTACGAATATAGATGTAAAGGAGGCGAGAGAGGTGTGTCAGGATCTTGCCATATTGGAATCCATAGTATCTGTCTACCCATTTGGGTGATAGGCGTGAGTGTTTGTGATTTCGTAAGAAAATGGAAGTCATATAAAAGAGGCCCATATTTAGAAATGATGAAATAATGTTTATGTCGTAGAGCCACGCTGCAGCTATATTATGATTGTAGCACCAATGAGTTAATTTGACCAGAGAAGGACCCTAACAGAATCTAACAGAATATCAGCCTAAAATAGCGGCTTAATGCTGCTGTGTTTCGTATGGTGAGTGTGGAGAGACGGAGAATCTATTTGACTGGAAATGAGGCATTCATAGACATCATAGTTGTCAACAGTGACAACGCATCTGCTTTAATGCTGCTGAGATTCGTAGTAGTACCGGGGTAGAGAACCAAAGATTCTTTTACTGGAAACGAGTAATGCCATCGTAGTTCTCAGGGGTAACAAATTCTGCATTTCGAATCTTTATCGAAGATAAATGTAGAAATCTATGGCCCACAGCAACCACTTACTTTTGCTGTGTGCTCGTTTGTCACCCACACTCTATAAAAAAATTTAAATGGCTACATTGATACAATTTAAAAATTGAATTTGGCAAAAAACCGAAGTAGTATTACAAGTTTATATTAAGGTCAATCTGATTATTTGCGGGCGATGACGTCTATCCTGTTATTCACAAAAATTTAATGTTCCTTAATAGTCTGATTTAAATCGGACCTTTAACTCAGCTACCACAGGCTTATTATTAATATTGTTCTGTTAATTTGTTATTAATTTACATGAATATTTCTAAAAAGTTGTCTTATGTATATTAACAGTACAATGTCTTTGAAATTAAGAATGGAAATACTAAGACTTATACCAATTATTTCTTAGAAAACCTTAACTGAAATAGAAACGTATCAAGTAATTCTTACACCGGCGTTGCTTAATTGAAATCTGTCACATTAAGCAGATTTATTAATATTGCCTAACTACATTAGAATTACAGTAACTTTTTACAGAAACAGATTTTTACATATACTTTAAAGCAGTATTTAATTTAATTTTGCTTATTACAGATTCCATTCTCCATATCCAGTTAATTTGTTTACACAAGCGATAATTTTTGTGTTTTTAATTTAATGTCTTAATTTTGATGATGTTGTTACAGAAACACACAGCCAAAAACATCTCGTGTGACTGAAGGAATTTACTCGTTCCTCCAACACTCAAGCCACAGCCTCGGATATATAACAAAATAACTATATTGTTTATATGTCTGTCAGAAGCATAATATACATATCGGTATCGGAAATCAACTTCAAGATAGCAATTATACGTGGTAGAACTACAGTAGAGGCGTGCTACGGCTATATTATGGTTGTAGCACAAATAGGTGGGCTCGACCGGCGGCGTCGTAGGGACACATTGGAACATAATACCAACGTAAAATAGCAGCTTAAAGGTGTTGTGTTTCGTAAAGTGAGTGTAGAGAACCGGAGACCCTTTTTATTGGAATCGTGGCATTCCTTCTTAATTCCCAGGGATGACAACGCATCTATATTTTGATTTTTAATTAAGGATAAATGTAGATGTCTATAGGCCAAAGCATGTCTGGTGGAGCCACGTGTTTAAGGCTGCCGAAGTCTAGTTCCCCGGTCGAACCTTAAACCTATTACGCGAGATATTAACTAAAGTGGACTGTATATGCGGTTGCTTCTACGCTTACGTAAAGGCGACTACTATAGCATGCGGTATAATGCACTCGCTCTTCCCTAAAACTAAACTATTATTGTGCCAAATCGCTGAAAAGGAATCCTGCCTGATTAGGAAAACACAAATTGGAGCGGGTTAAAACTATATATCAGAAAGTAAATAAAGGAGTGTTGACTCACCGGGGTTTCTTCTATCCTGTTGAGCACTATAGCTGCAACTTCTGGAACTTCTTCTGGAACACTCCGGAGAGAGGCGGTGCGCGACTATATCTCACACGAGGTGAGGCGGTTCTCCTGGAGCTCGACTGCTTCCAGGCTAAAGCGGTTTCTACTAGCGGTGTGGTTTCAACGACGACTGCAGCGGAAAGAGCTGTTGTTCCAATGACGACTGCGGTGGAAAGAGGACGCGCAACGGTCGCGCGTGCCTTATATGTCCTCGGCCCCGATGATTACGTGACATTCTAGAATCATCTTCTTGCCCCTCCCACCCCACCACCCCGATGTGTCGATGGAGGATCGAGGAGGGTATGAATGATATCGTTTTTCGGAAAGGAACAAGCGGCTTGGCACTTCTACCGTCAAATATAATAATCCAATGGTTTTTTCCGCGCAACCATCTCCCCCGCCCTTGAAGGATTTCCTTCAAAATTAACTAATACAACTAGAGCTAAGATCAACTAACAAAATAACTAACTAACGCTAAGATTACTTAAATTCAACTACAATTTAATCTAGAAAGCTAATTTAAATTATGGAAGAGGCAGGGGGTACAAACGGACAACCGGACGCAAGTAAGACCCAACCGTGGTCTTAACGCGAGCTATCCTAACTACTCCGTCGGAACCGGGAAAGACCTCTTCGACAATTCCTAACGGCCAGTGGAGAGGCGGCGTATTCTCTTTGGTGAGCACAACTACAGTTCCTACAGCTAAAGGCTCAGTTGCTGTGTTCCATTTTTGCCGAGACTGCAAAGTATGCAAGTATTCCATCCTCCATCGTTTCCAAAACGATTGCACTAACCGATCTAATAATTTGTGGCGTGCGGAAATGCTAAGTCTGTTCTCATCCATATCTGCGGCTGGCAAATACTTTAAAGGCGTTAAATTCAAAAAATGTGCTGGAGTTAGAGCCAGTGGTTCCGAGGGGTCACTAGACAACGTACGACAAAGTGGGCGACTATTCATTACGCATTCAATTTGAGCGAGCACCGTAGGTACTTAGCTCTTCGAAGGACAAAATTTGATCTCCTATTACTCGGTATAAATGACTGTTTAGACTCTTGATATTAGTCTCCCAATTGCCCCCAAAATGACTCGCGGCTGGGACGTTCAAAGACCACTCAATGCGGTTCTCGGCTAGAATGTGAGCGAACTCCGAATTATAATACTTGCTAGCTAAGAGCTCATGTAGTTCCGATAGAATACGTTTTGCACCGACGTAGTTCGTACCGTTATCCGAATACAATCTACTTACAGGGCCACGGCGGGAAAGAAATCTTTTAAATGCACCCATAAAGCCTGCTGTGCTTAGATCACCAACGAGTTCTATATGCACCGCTCGAGTAGTTAGACATACGAAAATGCAGACGTAAGCCTTTGTGGATCTTATACCACGCCCGCGAGTGAGCGTGACCTTAAACGGACCAGCGAAATCAGACCCGGTGTGCGTGAAGGGCTTTACTGATTGTATTACTCTACAAGATCTAAGTTCCGCCATTTCCGGAAATGACGGCTTGGGGCGTGCCCGAAAGCAAGCAATACATCTGTGCACCCGATTGCGTATTAAACTACGTGCAGAAAGAATCCAATAATTCTGACGCAAAATCGACATCAACAAGTCGGGGCCAGCGTGCGAGTTCAATTTATGATGGTAGTCGACTAATAAGTTCATGATATGGTCTTTACGCGGTAAAACAATAGGGTGCCGTTGGTCGAAACTCAATTGCGAGTTGGACAAGCGTCCACCTACCCTTACAAACCCATCCTGTAAAAATGGCTTAAGGCGTTGAAAGTGCGACTACAAGCTCTATTCGATTGTAATCTTCTAATTTCTTCAGAGAAGTGCGCTTGTTGAAGTTCACGTAATACTAGCGACTCGGCATAGTTGTAATCGGATGCTAAGACATACGAACGTCGCGGTAACAGCTTCGCGAATCGACAAACGTAAATTACGCTACGCAGTAATTTCGACCAAGAGGACAAGCGGTTCGCCAAAGCAATGATTGGAGAAACCTCACTCGAAACGTTCGCCACTAGAGCGTGTCTCTTTTCTTCCGGCGGTTGTGACACTGACGAAGGTTCGAAGTCGGTTATTGGCCATTGCGAGGGATCCAAGTGAACCCAAGCAGGTCCGTGGAACCAAAGCGGGTGGTCCATTATTTGCATCGGGGTGAGTCCACGGGATAGACAATCGGCGGGGTTTTCCGTACCGGACACGTGATAAAAGTTCCGCGTTTCTAACTCGTCTTGTATCTTGGTCACTCGGTTCGCAACAAACGTATCCCAACGGTGGGGTGAAGATTGAACCCAGCATAAGGCGACGGTGGAGTCGGAAAAGGCCAATATCCTCTCTATGTGAACTCTATCCCTACATGCGCTGATAACTGCGGTAATAAGCTTGGTGAGTACTAATATTGCGCAAAGCTCTAAGCGCGCCAGAGAGACAACCTTACGGGGGGAGACTCTCGACTTAGAACTAATGAGGCTAATCGAATTTCTACCATTATTCTGGACGTGGAAATATACAACGCCCCCGTAAGCCTTCTCGCTGGCGTCTGCAAACCCAACAACTGTTATGGCGCTACTTCTATCTATGTTTATATGACGCGGTATTTTAATTTCTCTTAATAAAGGAAGTTCCTCTCTAAAGCGCTGCCACAACCGAACAATGCTGTCAGGCGGCGAGTCATCCCAGTCGCATTCCAATAACCAAAGTTGTTTAATTAAAAGCTTAGCGTATAATACAACTGGAGCTACGAAACCCATGACGTCCCATAATCTAGCAACGCATGACAGCATTGTGCGCTTTGTGCATTTCTCCACGGGCGGATTTACCTTAAGGCTAAACACGTCGGACTCTGGCGACCAACACAGACCGAGCACCTTGTGTGTATCAGAATCGTCGAATTCCTTTATCGCCGAAAGACGGTGTGATAGTGGGATTGTATCCAAAACCAGACGCGAATTACTAGACCCGATTTCATGAGCCTTATAACCTCGGCGGTGGTTAGGGTTGCCTCGACCGAGTACACAAAATCATCCATATATAATCCGCTCTCAATTGCCCTCTTAGCTTTAGGATAAGAGGGACCTTCATCGTGAGCGAGCTGTCTCACCGTGCGTAACGCATGAAATGGGCTCGACTTTAAACCAAAACAAACGCGGTTAAATTCAAACACCATTAGAGGTTCCTTTGGGTTGAAACGATATAAAATGCGTTGGAATCTACGGTCGCATTCACGGACCCCTATGCAAAGAAACATTTGACGAATATCGGCGGATAATGCTATACTAAACAAACGAAAATTGACTATTATATTAAATAAACTGCCCTGTAAATTTTGCCCACTATAGAGGATATCGTTAAGCGACAGGTGAGTGCTAGTTTTAGCACTAGCGTCGAGCACTACACGTAACTTAGATGTAAGTTTGTCCTCTCTAATGACTCCGTGGTGTGGTATGAAATACGACGGTGTGTCTTCGTAGTTATCTAATTTCGAAGCCACAAGTGATATGTAACCTTCTCTTATATATTCGTTAATGACGCCGTCGTAAGCTTCCTTTAACTGGGGTGAAGCGAGCATCCTACGCTCCAAGCTGTAGAAACGTTTTTCCGCCATTTGACGCGAATCGCCGAGAGATAAAATATCTCCTTTAAAGGGTAGCGCTACACTATATCTACCGTCGCGATCACGAATGGTCGTGCGGACGTAAATTTCCTCGCATAACCTGTCATCTGAGCTAGCTATGGGTGGGACGTTCACCTCCTCCATCTCCCAAAATTTGCGGACTAACGACTCGAGCGGTTCGACAGCCATACCACAATAAGAGGTTGCCGAAATACTATCTATGATGGGGGCGGAGCCAAGGATCACATAGCCCAATACGGTTTCCAGCGCGTAAGGCGCGGTATGCGAAGAGTTGCCCCTGACCTTATTGTTTAACAAATGATGAGGGAAAAGCGATGCTCCAATGAGCATGTCTATGTTTCCAGGAACGGCGTAAGTGTCGTCCGCCAGAGTCAAATTCTTAAATTCAATCATTGCCGAGGTGTCAACCGAAACGGTTGGCAACCGTTCAGTGACCCTATCTACTACTAGTGCATTTATATCAAAGTTAACATTACGATCTATCCGAGAATAAATTTTTAAATTTATATATCCCTGTGTTGATTTACTAGTGCCTCCGATGCCTTTAATTACAGGACATGAAAGTGACCTATTTATTACTAAGCCTAAGCGCCGACAACATTGTCGCGTTATAAAGCTATTTTGGGCTCTCTGTCCAGCAGTGCACGGACGCTTTGTTCGTTTCCACGCGAATCCCTAACCAAAATACGTGCCGTGCCCAGTAACACGGTTGAAGGAGGTTGTGCTCCCATATTTGCCAATGAGCACAGAGCGACATCACCAGGTCGACCGCTAGAATCGTTGACCTTAGTAGGGGCGAATTCCTTATCCGCTTTACTTGACGCCGCTATATTGCTATTTTCAAAATGTAATAGCGTGTGATGTTTCCTGGCGCACTTGCTACGTACGGAACTCGAATTGCATTTTGCAACTAAATGCTTATCGCTTAAGCAGTTCAAACATAGGTTGTTTGTAATGATTTCTTATATTTACGCGAACACTACACATGATTAAAACTACTTTTACGGATTTTATCGCGTTTATTTTTACTTTTTATTTTTAATTCCCGACGTTTCGGGCGCTTTCCAGCACCCATGGTCACGGGGGACTGAGATGACTGACGTCCCGATGTCATTGTTAAACCCGGAGTACCTTCAGCTTTTTTATTTTTTTAATTATCAGCTTTTTTAATTATTGTTTATGGTCTTTTTTAATACCATAAACAATAATTAAAAAAGCTGAAGGTACTCCGGGTTTAACAATGACATCGGGACGTCAGTCATCTCAGTCCCCCGTGACCATGGGTGCTGGAAAGCGCCCGAAACGTCGGGAATTAAAAATAAAAAGTAAAAATAAACGCGATAAAATCCGTAAAAGTAGTTTTAATCATAGGTTGTTTGTCTTTACTAATTTTTAACGCTCGCTTGGTGAATATTTACGAAAAGTCGCACAATTATATAAATTACCGTGTCTATCTTTACATACTATACAAGTATGCTGGAGTGATGTTGGCGTAGCGGTTACGTAAGTTAACGACCCTGCTATTTTAGATGGTTGAGTCTGTCTACGGACGACGCACCTTTTATTCTCCTGTTTAACGTTCGGAGAGCGCTGCATCACCTTTATTTGATCTCGCACGAACGATGCTAATGAATGAAAGGAAGGCATCTCCGAGCTACGATGCTCCATTTCAAACGCACGCACGGTGTCGGGGTCCAACTTCTTCAGTGCAATATGGAGAAACACCACGTCCATAAGATCATTAAATTTCAAATTCTTAAGTGCAGCCACCGATGCCACAAATTTATCTAGAAACTGCTCTAAGCCGTTGATGTTCGCGGATGATATAGGTTTAAGATCGAATATCTGGTTCAAATATTCGGAAGCTAACATTCTCCTATCTTCATATTTAGTTTTAAGCGTTTCGAATATTAATAAGTAATTGTTTGCTGTAGGTGTAAAACCAGAGCAGATCGACTGTGCCCTGCCACTAAGTTTACTGATTAAGTAATATAATTTTTCGGCGTCCGATAACGATGGGTTATTGTGTATATTGTTTTGAAAACTACTGAAGAAGAAGGGCCACGTCTTAATATCACCATTAAATACCGGAATATCTATTGGCGGCAACCTAATCGAGTCGCTTGGACGTACCTGTTTTTCCGGCTTTGCTTCGTTTTGAGATAGGGATCTCGCAATTCTTTTCACGCGACACAACATATCTTCGAAATTCGAAAGCCAGCAGCGGTTGGTAGTTCACTATGTATTTCGGGTCGATTTGTAATTCCAAATGATTAATTTGGTCTAATATTTTTTCGTAATCTATTCGTAAAGAATCTATCGCTTCGATTTCGGTCAAAAAAGTTTCCCGCACTGCTTCTATATGAATGTTCTTTATATAATCACTTATATTCTGCATACGCGAAAAGAGTATGTCCCTCTTAGCATAAAGCGTTTTAATTTTGATTTCACTTCCACTAACTGCCATTTTAAACTATTATAATAAAGTTATATCAATCACAATTAATCTCACAACGCACAAACAATAAGGGATGGACACTCGGTATGCCGTATTACGTAATTAAATCGAACACCTGCGCAGCGAGTCGAGGTGACGCGTCATTTGCTAGACTCAATAATTTTATCAAGATTGTGGGTAAGCGTATCAAACGGTTCCTATTACACTGTTTCAATTATTTAATAGGCTTTAAATTTAATCAAATACGAGCGCTATAAAACGAATAATTCTGTTTGCGAGTACCTAATCAAAATTTAAATTTAAACGAACACTATTTAAGTCTATTCTATAAATTGGAGTGCATTATCTAATTAATTAATTCAACAACTCGACCAAAATCCGGCTCCAAGGACCATAAAATGGTGGAGCCACGTGTTTAAGGCTGCCGAAGTCTAGTTCCCCGGTCGAACCTTAAACCTATTACGCGAGATATTAACTAAAGTGGACTGTATATGCGGTTGCTTCTACGCTTACGTAAAGGCGACTACTATAGCATGCGGTATAATGCACTCGCTCTTCCCTAAAACTAAACTATTATTGTGCCAAATCGCTGAAAAGGAATCCTGCCTGATTAGGAAAACACAAATTGGAGCGGGTTAAAACTATATATCAGGCAGTAAATAAAGGAGTGTTGACTCACCGGGGTTTCTTCTATCCTGTTGAGCACTATAGCTGCAACTTCTGGAACTTCTTCTGGAACACTCCGGAGAGAGGCGGTGCGCGACTATATCTCACACGAGGTGAGGCGGTTCTCCTGGAGCTCGACTGCTTCCAGGCTAAAGCGGTTTCTACTAGCGGTGTGGTTTCAACGACGACTGCAGCGGAAAGAACTGTTGTTCCAATGACGACTGCGGTGGAAAGAGGACGCGCAACGGTCGCGCGTTCCTTATATGTCCTCGGCCCCGATGATTACGTGACATTCTAGAATCATCTTCTTGCCCCTCCCACCCCACCACCCCGATGTGTCGATGGAGGATCGAGGAGGGTATGAATGATATCGTTTTTCGGAAAGGAACAAGCGGCTTGGCACCTCTACCGTCAAATATAATAATCCAATGGTTTTTTCCGCGCAACCAATGTCTTTACTATCAGGTGGGTTGTGTGCTTATTTGTCACCCTTATCTAAAAAGTGTAGAACTGAGAAACACAATTCACCTGTCGAGTGCAAAGTCCTACGGAGCGAGAGAGAGTCTTAGATTTAACGGTGTATTTTAACGACTTATCAGTGACATTATCATAAAAACTTAACTGTAAGCTTGTTGCAAAACAGCGATTACAGGCAAGTTTAAAGGTAGAAGCGCCTCTGCATTTTTGTGTTATTGGTTTTAAATATTTATGTATCTTTTCGTCATGTAATTTATGTTCTTGAAAAAATTATCAATTACAAAAAAAAAAGTTATTTAAAAAGTTATTTTGTTAAAAAAATACACTGAGAGCAAATGTAGCAATCCCTAATGTAGAAATTATAAACTCGAAAAACTTAATTAGTAAACGTGTGAGTGGAAACAGGAGATAAAAATTAAAAGTAATTTATTTGCATAAATGTTGATGAGGTGGATTTACCTTTTTTGTAACATTAAATTAAAAAATGCTAACAGTCCAGCTAATACCTACCGTAGTACACGGACGCTTGCAACTACCATTAAACAAATAAGGTTACAGGGGCATTGTCAATTCCGAGGATAATAAAAAACAAATTCCTCAACCTTTTGACCGAAACTGGTACATATAGCATGTACCAATTTCGGTCCAACGTAAAGGTAAAGTCCTTTGATAAACATAGGCCTTTACCATAGACAGTCTTTGAGGAGATATTTGCCATACTTGTCATTTTTGGCAATTGGGTTGGCTACCGCAGTCTTAGTTGTAATTAGAAAGACGCCGCTTTATCTCAACTCATCCCCGCTCCTGATTTATTTTCCTATGTCGCCTCTTAAAACACCCACGGGATGATATATGAGGTGATGAATATTCTTACACCGCCACTATACGGTAAACGATTCACAACAGTAAATTCACTGTTGCTAGGCGCCATTATTTTATAGTTAGAGTATGGTTCATAATCCGACGAAATCCTACACAATCATGTGTGAAGTCAGTGTTAGGGGTCCAGCACTCAAGCTTTGTACACTCTAAAAAGTAAAATTAATTTTTAATATAATGTTAAAGCTGACATTAAAAACACTTAAATTAATAACTTCAGATTCTGAAGTTGGTGCTAACACATAGTGTATTAGACAGATTAAAGTCCCGCCTACAAAATCTGAGGTTATTTCATTCTGTTTAGGGATTTGCAGCAGGTATTAACCTTTTATTCAAATTAATTTTTCGACTCGATATGACAAAAATGGTCGTATGCCCGCAGTGTCTTCTATATAGTAGTAATATTCATGTATTAAAAACATCACCTTTATTTTACGCCTGACGTAAATAAAATAGTACCTATGATAAATGGTAGATGGCGGTACATCTATCAGATAGTATAACACCTTTCTGGTATATCCCATTTTATTTTAGTTTTTGTATTTAAATACACAACACTATTTCAAACGAATTTAAATCGATAACTGAATTAAAGATCCCACGCCTTATTATTAGAAACCCATTTTGAATAAATTATAATACTGCTAATGGACTCAAGGACTGTTTTAAATGGATTTCCTTGTTACTTACTCGTACGTCTTTAGGGGGATAATCAAAGAATGATGACGAATAAAATTGGAGTCTATAATTGTCCCACTGACAAGGATCTTTAAATGTTTTGTATAGTAAAACATGTTAAGATAAAATGTGAGCGACTAGAACATTTAATAAGTGGTAAAATTAAAAAAATTGTGTAACCGACTTCAATACGACCGAATCTATGTATTTGAAGTCAATTAAGTACACATTATTTAAGTATAATTTAAAAACTTCTGGTCAGCTCTTTATCAAGTTTATATGGGACCAGATGAGTAGCACAAACTTTCAAATAATAAAAAAATCATTAAAATCGGTTCCCCCCAGAAAAAGTTCTGAGGAAACAAACATAAAAAAACACACAGTCGAATTGAGTACCTCCCCATTTTTGAAGTCGGCAAAAAACTCGTATATATATATATATATATATATATATATATATATATATATATATATATATATATATATATATATATTGTCTTATTATAGTATAGTTGAAAAAGCTGAAAACCGCCCGGATGCCCTCTTCATAATTAGTTTATAGTTTCTAGGATTCATAGGATTCTTATCAGAAAAAGCAATTACTAATTTCGGCTCGATTTTATTGAGATCCGATCCCGTGACTTCGTGATGAGTAAGCGCCTGTACGACCACTATATCCTGTAACGCTGAGGTGTCCATAGTGAGGTGTTTCAGCGATTCTACCGTAATGACTTTATTACCGGCAAATCAAAGATGATTGATGTACTTACCATTGATATTAATACCGTATCCTCTAAAGTCTATTAGTTTGAAAACATCTTCTAATTCAGGAATGAAAAGTTTCGGGGACATAACGTCACCTAGTCTTTCACTTCCCTGCAGTTGGACAGGTTTCGTACTCGGTTTCTATTTTTGAATAGACATCGTAGTCCTACCGTACGGTATGTAGCCTACATAACTGTAGATTTACCTAGGGTACGTACCGTACCCTACGCAATACTACAATATACCGACAGTCGACTTGGACGCGCTTGAGGGACTGCATCGCCTACCAAATTTCGGAGAAATCAAAGTCTTTCTTATCTTAATATACAAGATAATAATTTATAGATAAGTAAAATAACCTTTATTTTTACTAACTGATATTTACATATTTTTATTTTCCACAATGCCCTATAAACAAATACTTAAATTAAGTTGTAAACAAATAAATTGAGTTGGTTCCACAAGGATTTTCATCTTGTTGTGTTATCGAAATTTTGTATCCAGTTCTGTGAAAGTTTTCTATCAATATTAAAAAAAATATGTGTCCTTTTTTCTTGTTGAGAATATATATTTAAAAATGAAGCTTTATATGTGATAATGATTTGATTTGTTATTTTTATTCTTCTCCTTTCCAAAAAAAATTACATTCTCCTATTACGCGGAGGTGTATTATTTACAAAAATTGCATATGGATAAACAGCCAGAGCCGAAATACGAGTAATTATTCATAGGTACAATAAGACTCTCCTGATTTAAAAGGAATCGTCGTCCAAACAGTCAGACAGCTAGACTCAATACACCGTAGAAATTCCGTTTTTTTATTTTGTATTTTACATTTTTTATTTTAGTTTTTTATTTTACATTTGTTCGCTACAAAAATTATGAGAAGCTAGCAACATACAGTTTATAGATATTTAAAGATTTTGCTAATTTTACAACACAGAATACGCATAATACACAGTCATGTTACAATTTATTTGTCTTTAGTTAACATTCGGTGGCAAATAAAAGATGTATTAGACTAATTATTTTAATTATTTAGTTTGATTAGACCGATGTACGCCACGTTACAAGAGAGTTCGAATTGTAATACCGTTCGACGGGTCGGTTAAAGAATTTGAAAATGGCGTCACGTCTGTTAATCTCTCGCTCGTACACTCTCACCATCTATACTCACACCTGCCGGTAAAGACTGCAAAAAATACGTTACGATATGCGTTTTTTGTACGTCCTTTAACTTCAATCCAATTTAATGTCATTGGAATTAAATAACAGAGTTTCGTCCGGTTTTGCTAATTTATGAGCTACGTTACATTCTGAGTTTTCTTCAAAATTATTATTCATTTTGTTTGTAAATATTTTATACATAAAATATTGAGAAATATAAACAAAACACATGCTATTGAGATATGAGTAATTTTTATAATATCGTTTGTGTGTCTAATCTAGGTAATCTTCAAATTGGTTGAACTGACTGGTTGTAATAAAACCTCACGAAAAAATGGAGAGTTTTTATTTAAATAGAAATACCGACAAGATATAATAAATGGTATTTAATAATTGTTCTAGGTCTAAATAACGCCACATTAATAAATCCTACCCAGGCAAAGACACAGCGGGTCGCTAGTTATAAAGCTAGTTATATTAAAATTAATGTAGTTACGTATACAAATCTTTTGAAATTTCCCCATTAAAAGAAAATTTCCAATTAACCGTTATCGGCGGGTTTTCGCTATTGGTACTGTGCATGTTGACGGTACGGGATCGATGAGCCGCCATTTCTAATCCCATTCTTTATCCGTACCGTTTCGAAGTGTCCACAAGCTTTTGCTACATTACTTTAACAGTTGCTTCGATTATTTGATGGCTAACTTTAATATTATTTGCAAAAATTTTTTTTCTTTTTTTTTACATAAATAATATTCAACGGCGATCAGTTGTAGTAAATAAATGTTCTAGCAAAATATTGTCCTGCCTGTGAGTGCAAATTTTCTTGGCGATTGATTAAAGAAGTTGATGCAGCATTCCGCATGAAAAAATACATAATACTCGTTTCGATTTTTATGGTAATTTGTAAAACACTGTCAAACTACTACTATAAGGGCCGATTTGTCAATCGTCAGATAAAAGTTATCTGTCAAATTAATTTTAAACATTTGTTTTATTTTATTCAAGTTATATTATTATATTCATCAACCGTCATTTTTTATTTGCTAATGTTATAGTTTTTAATAACTTTTCTATTGATAAATTTTATCCAACGTTTATAAAATCTATTAGGAAACAACAACAGCACGGGTCGCTGCTGCCGGACCAGAGACGAGCAGCTATAGCATTTTTTCCCGGTATAGAACAGTCTGTCATTTTTTGTTGGGGGAATACTGCGCACTCAGAAATATTCGTCTGTCACTACGAACTTCAGACATATAAAAATAAACAATATACTAACATCTTCACACACATATAGATACATTATAATTTATAACACAGCAGGAAACATAGCGGTTTTTTTTTAAATAACAGTTTACAATCATTCACCTATCACAGACATCTCTCCTCGATTACGAATTGAAATACAGATGTGCTGTAACTTTTGTTGACTAAGATAAATACTGCTGTACAATTCACTTCCGTTAATATGTGAAATCTTATTAGTCGAAAAATATTGCCATCATGAGTTGAAATAATAAATTATCGAATACGATTCCTATTTCTTGGATTCAGTTTTCAAAATTAAGTTCAAGGTTTCTATCATATTACGTTTTAAAAAGCATCTGGCAGGCGAACAGGTGAGTTGCCACAAAAAAAGTTTCGCTTTGATCCTTTGCGTGCGGAACTTTATAAAGGAAAAATACGTGTTGTTTTCAACGGACTCTAGTTGTCAACACAGTACGTGTGCTATAGCAGTAGGCTAGCTTAACATTAGAAAGGAACATTCCACAAAGCCGTTATTTAAGTTTTGAAGCGATTTCCAACCTCTTATAATCATTGTTTTACAATCGTCTGTCAGGCGTTAAAATAATACTATTATCATAAGATAAAATAGAGTTTTCTTTTAGTTCTTTATTGTTGCTTGTTATTATTAAAATAATATAAAAAACACTTTAAAAACAACATTTAACCGAAATTTCAGTGATATGTGGCCTGACGTGGTATTTGCATTTATAACTTGAAAGCCATCGAGAACTCTGACCCCGAAACCAAGCTCACCGTCCACCTTATCAATCAAGAGCCCATAAACAATCTACTTCGAAGCCCACTGTTTAACATAGGCCATGTCTGGATTTTTAGTCGTGGAAGGAGAGGTAATATCTCCTGCCCGGCAAAGTGATCAGCCCGGAGTGAGATCACACTCCATGTAGAAGTACAAAGCTATTTCATATATTAATATAATAATAATAATAATAATATTCCACAGCTATCACACAACGCCATCTAGTCCCAAGCTAAGCAGAGCTTGTGTTATGGGTACTAGACAACTGATAAACATACTTATATATTTCTAAATACATAAATATTATAGATAAATTACACCCAGACACAGAACAAATGATCGTGCTCATCACACAAACATTTGTCCTAGGTGGGAATCGAACCCACGACCTCCGGCCTAGCAGTCGGGGTCACTAACCACTAGACCAACTGGCCTGTCAATATTAAGACAAAAACACAAACATTATATTACAAATATTATACTGCAGGATTGCACGATTTAGGCTTCTGTGCTCACTTAAAAAACTCTAAACGCATAATCTTAAAGTTCCGAGTGTAGTTTTTTTTTATAGGATAGGGTGACAAACGAGCACAGAGTCCGCCTGATGGTAAGTGGTTGCTACGGCCCATAGACATCTACATCTATCCGCGATTACAAATCATAATGAAGATGCGTTGTCACCCGTGAGGACTAAGATGGAATGCCTCGTTTCCAGTAATGAATATCTCCGGTTCTCTACACTCACCATACGAAACACAGCAGCATTATGCTACTATTTCACGCTGGTATTCTGTGAGAGCGTGGTCCTTCCCCGGTCGAGCCGACCCATTCGTGCTACAAGTGTACTACTAATATAACTTTATTATTAGTAGTCTATTATTATTAGTAGTCTTTAAACTTTATTATTCTTGTGACAGGAAAGTTTTTTTTTATAGAATAAGGCTCACAGTCCATCTGATGGTAAGTGGATGCTGTGGTCCATAGACATCAACATTTATCCCCGATTAAGAATCAAAACGCAGATGCGTTGTCACTCTGACTGAGGACTAAGATGGAATGCCTCGTTTCCACTAAAAAAGGGTCTCCGGATCTCTAGGCGCTGGAATTCTGTGAGAGCGTGGTCCTTCCCCTGTCGAACCAACCCATTCATGCTACAACCAAATTATAACTGCAGCGTAGCTTTACCACGCAAATAAACTATTCGATACCAGCCTAATATTATCACAAAAGGTTTATTATAATTCATTATCATCATTACAGTCCATCAAAATCCACTGCTGAACATACCTCATAAGGGGGATCTTGTCATAGCTTCTCAATTCTTTTTCATTTTCTAGTTGTTACCGGGAAGACTATCCTGCCCATCTCCTGGTTTATTTCCCTTCGTTGCCTCTTACGACACCCATGGATTACATGGGGCAGTGGATGTTCTTACACCGCTACTATACGATCTACTGCTAAACATAGGCCTCTAATATAATGTTAAATTTCTTAATGTTATAAATATTATCAGTCCGGTTACCCCGAATTAATAAAAAAAATTGGGAAATGTGCAAATCATTCTCAAATAAAATTGCCGATTTCATAAATGCTAGTTATTTATAACATAAGAACGAGCGAAATTTTCAATAATTTTATTACATTATATGTTAAAATGCCGATTGATAAAGCTAAATTATTTATGTAAATTAAAAATAGTTTTTAAAAGCTTTAATTAGGTGGGCTTATTTCTTTAATTGAATAGTGACACGGCTGTTAAACGGCTAACGAAGTTTTTTGTAATATAATATAATTCAAAATTACGATCTGGATAATTATCCATATAATACGTTATAATTAAGAATTCTTGCAAATGGTCACCACGTTGCCAACAAAAGGGGCAAATTTTTGCCGTCGTATACTAGATTACACCATAACAATTGATCGTGCTGAAAATTTAGTCTAGTCAATGAAATTTTGATGAGTGGGCAAATCTTTTGAGGTTCTGAAACTAGGGTACTCACGTACATCCCAATGTAGGTGTATTTATATGCATGTGTGTATGTTGTGAAAACGAAAGTTTAATCCTATGTGATGGTTGACCATGTAATATAGCGATAGAATTAGTATAATATTGTATAGAACTGCAACAGTGAAAGAAGTATCTTCTTATTTGTCGGCTTTAGCCCCTCAAAGCTGCTATTTTACGCTGGTATTCTGTGAGAGCGTTATCCTTTCCCGGTAGAGCCGACCCATTCGTACTACAACTATACTACTAATGTAGCTGCAGCATAGCTCTACTACGTAAAATCTGAAACTCTTAATGTGCCTGAAAATCAGGATGATTCTAATCAAATCTTACTGTTTGAAAAACACTTTACAACCTGCCGATCGGTTGTAAAGTGTTTTACAAGTACGAACTGAGTATTCACACGCGTAGATACAGGAATTGATAAAATTATTTATTCCTGTGTCTATCAATCGCACAGCGGTGACCAGGAGACAACTAGGCTATTTAAACACCTCAGTGAAGCCACCTCAATGTGGCTCTCAATCGCTACCGTAATACATAGTTGGTTTATCTGGGGGACTTTTAATGTTCTGTCATCAGATCTGGCTGTTCCCATACCAGGAAACCGACCACGCTGGGAGAGAGGCGTGGAACTTTGCCTTGTCGCTGGGACTCCCAACTGGTACGACAAGCAACTAGGGTACCAGATGTAGATGGGCACATAGCCAACTGCCTCGTCTTTCTGCTTATGACCGATCCAGACAGGTACAATGTTCAGATAACCTCACCCTTGGGAACTTCTGACCACTGTCTGGTGAAACCTGTGTCGTTATATTCACCACCCAACTACAATTTCCACGGTGTGCGGCGGGTGTGGCGATACAAGTCAGCAGATTGGGATGAGATGCGGCATTTCTTGGCATCTTATCATTGAACCCATAACATAGTTAGGGGTTGAATTTTCTCCGAAACTCAACTATGGACGGTTTATGGAGTCCAAAGCTAAAGCAACCGCAAGGAAACTTGGTGTTCTTGCAAGGATGTGGCGGTACTTCACGCCGGGACAACTCCTTATTTTATATAAAGCGCAAATTCAGTCGTGCATGGAGTACTACTGTCACATGTGGGCTGGTGCTGCAAAATGCCCCCTGGCCGCGTTGGACTCAGTGCAGAGACGTGCTAAGAGGCTCATTGGTGACCACAATTTGGTTGAAACCAACCTTGTCAGCCTCGAGCAGAGGCGCAGAGTAGCCTCTCGGTATTTTATAGGATGCATTTCGGAGTGTGCGCAGGAATTGCACGTTTTCATTCCCTCTCCTTTCCACCATCGGACGACCAGGCAGTCGGCGGCTCTTCACCCCTTTGTTGTCGATATTCAACGCATTATAACCAAACTGTTTACTTCGATATTTTTAATGCGTACAGCTAAGGAGTGGAATAATTTGCCGGCGTATATCTTTCCGTCCGAATACAATCTGAGCGTCTTCAAGGCAAGAGTGAATAGGCATTTGTTACGCTAAGAAAGTGCAATTTACTCTCTAAGGCTGCATCACCACTTACCACCAGGTGGGATTGTGGTCAAGCAATGGGTTATAAAAAGTAAAAAAGGAAGAAATTCAGACACGCTGCAATCCGTCAATTGGTGTAAAATATAAAATATTATTTCATTTCCATACGCAAGTATTAACACAATCGGCTCATATTCAAGTAATGTAAAAAAATATCCTTGATCCTATTCAAGTAATGTTAAAGTTATCCTAACTTAAAACGTATCCAATCAAACGTGTTAATAAATACTAGGTAGCTGCCACCGTAGGTTTGGCATCCGACTCCAAACTTAAACATAAAACTACAAAAGCTTTAAATAATTTAAGCTATATAGTTTCTACAAAGGTGATTCGTGAAGATTTAAAAGTTATAAGACATATAAATTTCAATAAAAGCATTAAGTGGATGCAAGCATCGGCTCAGCATCCGATGATTTATTAAATAAAATCCAAAGCCAAGCATGCCACTGCAAAACTAAGATAATGAAGCTATAAGTGTTTAAGTAAATCAGAACACAAATTAATAATCAAAAGCTGAAGTAATTAAGACGTCGATACTAACGTTAGTAATGAATTTATGCTCGAGCTATCTAATATCGGTTTCAGTTTATTTGTGCGAAGCAAAAAAATGGGAACTAGTGCAACTTTGTTTTTATCTTTGTACCATTTAAAGATGGTAGCTACTATTTTTCTTGACTTTCTTCTAACTTTTCATTAAAACCAACTGTTTAAAAAGCTCACCGTGAAAACATTTCCATAGCCTTCCCCCAAGCTATTCAGCTATATAACAAAACAGGTAATGAACTATTAAGTACAGGTTTTTCATATGCGTGTTTTAAATAAATGGTTATACTGGGTATGAAATAAATAGTTTTTAGTTTTAGTTGAAACTTAAATTGTTGTGGATATATTTTAGTTAAATTAATTAATATATATATATATATATATATATATATATATATATATATATATATATATATATATATATATATATATATATGGAAAATAAAACATTTTAGTTCTTAAATGCACTAACAGAGGGCAACACCCGTATGTAAACATCGGGATATATATTTGATAACGAATTTAGCTATAATTCTAACAAATAAACATGGAAGAAGACTTGACTACTCTAAGCTTAATCCGGAAAGAATTAGACGAACAAAAAAACACGATCAAGTTAAGTGGAGCACAGGTCACAAAAAACGTAACTAAAAATATAAACAAAATAATTGATAAAAAATTAGATGCTTGGGGACGAAAGTATGAAACATTAAAACAAAAAGTAGATAAACAAGAACAAAGTTTGGATCTATTGGAAAAACAGGAGAGAAAAAGAAATGTGGTGATATATGGCATTGAGGAACAAGAGCAACGCTACTCGGACTTGGAAAATATCGTTATTGATTTCATATCTAAACATCTGTCAACACTTATGTTACATAATGAAATCCAAGAACTAAGGAGAATTGGACAAAATCTGATAATCCTCGCCCGGTTGTGTTATCACTCACAACTATGGGGAAAAAAATTTAAATCTTCAAACAAAAAAATTTACTGAAGGATACTAAGTATTATATAAAAGAAGATTACCCCCAACATGTTTTGGAAAAAAAGAGAGCTGCAAGAAGTACTAAAAATAGAAAGAGAGAAAGGAAATAAAGTAATGATTAAATATGACAAATTGGTCATATTAAGGAATCCAGAAGATGTTCCTACCCCGAAAAACAACAAAAAAAGGTTTCTTTCTGTATCCCTTCAAAAAAGCAAACCAGCCATTTTCACCCACCCCTTAGAACACAAATTAATAAGAAAAATAAAACAACCCCTTTAAAACCTACGCCCACACCGCTACCCAATTGTTCTGAAGAAATAGTGAAGCCGTGCATTCGAAACTATTTAGTAAATAATACATTTTTAAGTAATCAAAGAAACCATAACAAAAATGAAACCAATTAGCAATCAGGCCCCCCTCTCAAAAAAGTAGAAATAGCAAGAAAAGAAAGAAACAACACAGATCATCTTCCAACCCAGTTGGTTACCGTGGAAGAGTATGACCACTACCCTCCAAGGAATATACCCACGATTACTGAACAAAAAAATAATAATAAGAAGCTTTATGTGGCAACGTACAATGTCAGGTCCCTTATCTTCATACGAGCGACTGATTGAACTTCAGGAGGCCTTAATAGGGGTGAAGTACGATATAATTGGCATATCAGATTTTATACGTGGTAGAGCCATGCTGCAGTTATATTAGTAGTATAGTTGTAGCACGAATGGGTCGGCTCGACCGGGGAAGGACCACGCTCTCACAGAATACCAGCGTGAAATAGTAGCTTAATGCTGCTGTATTTCGTATGGTGAGTGTAGAGAACCGGAGACCCTTTTTACCGGAAACGAGGCATTCCATCTTAGTCCTCACGGGTGACAACGCATCTGCATTTTGATTCGTAATCGAGGATAGATGTGGATGTCTATGGGCCACAGCAACCACTTACCATCAGGTGGACTGTGTGCTCGTTTGTCACCCTATCCCATTAAAAAAAAAAAAATCAGAGGTCAGACGCCTTTGCGTAAAAATAGAAGAATACGAGGACTTCATTCTATGGTATATGGGAGAGACTTCAGGAAAACACGGCGTTGGTTTTCTGATAAATATATCTCTAAAACCTAACGTAGAAAGCTTTACTGCAGTTACAAAAAGAGTTGCATTGTTGAATCTCAATATACATGGATACAACATAAGCATAATACAAGTTTACGTGCCTACTGAGTCAGCGGATGAGGAGGAGGTCAATGAATTTTACAAATCGATAAATAAAGCCATGAAGTTCGCCCATAAAAACCTAATTGTTATTAGTGATTTCAATGCAAAGATTGGTCAACCCATAAAAGACGAATATTTAATAACAAAAAGATATGGTTATGGACAAAGAAATGAAAGAGGACTGAGACTAATAAACTTTGCTTTTGAAAAGAAACTATCGATTATCAACACATACTTTGGGAAAAAACCAAGCCGTAGATGGACTCGGCGATCTCCAAATGGCCAGTATAAAAATGAAATAGATTACATAACAACTGACCAACCAAAAATATTTCAAAATATAGAAACATTAAATTTAAATTATTTATCAGACCATAGACTAGTCAGAAGCACAATTACACTATCAAAACCTTATAAAAGCAGAGTGACATACATAAACAAACAAAATAGTACTCTAAATAGCTACAAAAATATAAATGAATACAAAAATAGTCTTGAAAACCATCCGTCAAACTGGACTAAAATGGATACCGTACAAAGCTGTTATGATTCACTAATACATGCTATGTAAAATGCCTGCTCTCATTTTTTAGATTTTGCCATAGCATGATGGCGAACATTACATGACATCAAAACATATTATTCTTTAGGTGACCAAGGATTTCTCACAATGTTTTCCTTCACCGATTCTGCAATTAACAATTTCATTGTATGTCGATGGAAATTAAACCCAAGTTGCCCACCTACTGTCACATTTACGGCAAACGCTTATTTCTTGAGGTTACACTTTACATACTGAAAAAATATGTCTTTATTCATAAAATTGTTCTTTTTATTTTTTGGTAAGACGCCTACTTAGAGCACCAAGAGCAATACTTAAATTCCAACTAAGTTGAACATAAATGTGGTTTTGGAACTACAATTCCGAATCGTAAATTGGAACATGTCCAGAGAAAATTTAATAGCACAATCTCTCGGGCTTTCAATGTAATCAATTATCCACTGTTCACCCTTCCTCACTACTTTATATTTTAAGATTCAATTATTCGTTAATATTTCACTTCACACAAAAAGTTCACTTTTGAATATAGAGGCCAGCCCATAAGTTGCTACATTTGGAGAATGTTTGCCATAGTTGCCACGTTTGGCGAGCGTGTGCTAACCTGTCATTAATATTTACTTGTATTTAATTACTTATGGTACAACAGTAATAAAAGGAAGGACATGCTTGATGACATGATATACTGAAAAGCGAATATATAAAAATACTTTTTTTATAAAGCTTTAGAGACAAACCAACTTACAGTAAATAGCTACTGCAGTCTATGAACACCTGTGGTCAAATTGAAACAATGAAGGTTACACACGCTTAGTCCTCAGAGACTAAGATAAAATGCTTCACAGCCTGTAATTATACTGGCTCTTTATACCCTCGAGGCCAGAACACACCAGTGCAAGCACTGCTATTTGTAGACACCAAAATGGTAAGCGGGTGTTACCTACTAGACAGACTCTTGGACAAAAAAGGAATCCTAGCACCTAGACATAAGAACTAATGATTGAATGACTCAACTGCTGTGTTAGCATAGTTTAATATTTATTCATTAATGTTGTCAAGAAATAATTTTAAAATTCCTTATCATCATTAAAATTGTAACGAAATTATCAATTAGATTATTATATTATCAGTAGTACAGGGTAAGTATGTTACGTTACACGTTTTGTTCCCGTAACGTTAACTAGCTAACAGTATGGTCAAAGGCGTCACCAATTTTTTAAACTTAAATGAACTTTACGTTAGTACAGGATCAAAAGGCGGACTTAATGCTAAAAGTGTGTATTATGCGTGTTCTAGATACAATAAACAATTCTAAATACTATATAAATAAAAATGTATGTTTACCTACAGTGTTTCATTGTCAACATCTGCCAAAACGATAAGTATAAAAGTTGCATTTACAGTACTCCGTAACCACTAGTTCTGCAAAGCTCTCGAAACGTATCTCGAATACTAAAAACACTTAAAATTAAATGCTTCTAAAATCTGTATCTTTATAATCTACAATTTAGATTTATTTAAAGCTTACTTATATAAATATATAATTCGCGTAAATATTGTGTTAGAATGTTGTATAACGAATTAAATCTTAACAACATTGACGTAATTATTGGTCATTTACATTAATTCCTTATAAATTATCAACATTTCACTGCTGAACATAGGCCTCCACCATTACAAATTGCCACTATTTTACCCGGGTAGTATAATAGTTACCATTATGGTATAAAACGTCTTTGTCACCGCATTAAAAGATTAATTAGTTTAAAAAAATATTATGCATAGAGCCAAGTAAGCTTTAAATTTTGGTTTTTAATAAAATTCTTCAGATACAATTAAATGATATGAGTTCAGAAGAATTTAAACACCAAGCATTACTTTTATAAATCCACTGCCATGTAAGGAACTAGGTCCATCTACCTTAGGCTCTTTACGCACTGTCGACTAGTCGCCGGTGACTCAGTGCTTGGCCAGACTGCAAAAGCAGGTGCGGGCGCGGCGCGGCGCGACATCACAATGTCTTTCTATAGTCAGTCACAGTGATTTTCTATAGCTTAAATAAGTGTTTACGCACTTAGTTGCCGGTTGCCCGAACGACTCGGCGACACGCCGCGCGATGGCGATGCACAAGAAATGCCCAAATGTACTTGGAATACTGTTGATCGGCTTGGTCTCCTGGACGATGTTGGTCGCCGAGAGACCGTGTTTCTGGCAACCAGTTGACAGTGAGTAACGGCTCTTAATGTCACAAGGTCACAGTCATCATAGCCCGTAGAGTTTTGCTCTTAATTCGAGCGGCGCGTAAATGTTATACGCGCTCTTAAATGAGCGCGTACTCGTATAACATTTACGCGCCGTTGAATTTCATATTATTATTATGACTTTTAATATTTATTAATTTTATTAAATATGTAACCTAATTGCCACGAACTTTTACAAATTTTTTAAACATGTAACTAACCTTCGCTCTGCAGATAATTATAGACTGATTTCATTCTTGTCATAAGTAGAACTCTTTAAATCTTTTGCACATTATATAAATAAATATTTATTTTCGAATATTAAGATTTGTAGTGTTTCATTTTTATTATGTTAATGTAAATACATTAATAAAATAATTTAGAATCGTTTAGAGAGCAACATTTCGATGAGTTAGAAATATAACCCATATTTGAAACTTTTGGAAACTTCACCCGCCCCTCACATTCAAAAATGATCTTTCAAAAACAACCTGACCTTTAAATTAAACTCCTATTTTTAATTACATTTTAAATAAAAAAAATATAAAAATATTATTTATCATTAAATTATCACAATAACACAACATTTACATAGCTATTTGTAAGGAATTTTGTATACATGTAAGTTTCATCATCTACTTATTAAAAATAAGAAATTACAATAGCATACAATTAATTAATTATATGTTGCTTTGGGCGAGTTCGATACCAACATTTAATAATTTTGTCAATAAACTTGAAAATGTGTATGTTCAATTTGCGAAGCTGCAAATTGAACGTACAATACTGAACTAAATTCTAATAAAACAATTGCTTTATGTGCATAAAAAAAAGAGGTCATTTCATAAAAAAGAGGTATACGGATATTCACTGTTTACACACACATGGCATTTTAATAATATAAAGCAATTTAATTGCGCTAATGTTCTTAGTTTGCTAAGCACAAGTTTGAGTTTGAAGTTCCTCAACGCCTTGTTACATGCAGACAATTCGCATATCACGATAGCGCTTTGTTTCTTTGTTAAGTTATTTTATTCATTTTATAATTTCAACAGTATAATGTTCAATCTCTTAAGCCTCATGAACACAGAGCAGCATGGGAGAAAGTATCAGCCTATTCCTTAACATCATTCTGTTTCATTACAAGGGAG
Source organism: Parnassius smintheus behrii (assembly GCA_036936625.1). NCBI lineage: Eukaryota > Metazoa > Arthropoda > Insecta > Lepidoptera > Papilionidae > Parnassius > Parnassius smintheus. The sequence continues at coordinate 25,439,818 of JAUPFT010000002.1, read as the reverse complement.
CTTTCGATATGCTGCAATCAAGTGCTGGAATAACCTCCTACCTCCTCTTCGAAAACCTGCAGTCAATTTATACTTCCCGTACAAAATACAAATACGATAGACTGAGTGCCTGTGCGTGTACACATGTGTGTTTTTTCAAACAAACTGGGACTAAAAGAACTACTACTGGAACTAGTTTTAGTAAATTTTTGAATAAACTTTCAGAAAAGAATATTCTAGAGTGAATCTTAAAGTATCTTTTAGTAAAGCAGCGAGCAGATAATTAATTAGCATGTAATAAATTTATAAATATTTCCTAGATATGTGTATATATATATATATATATATATATATATATATATATATATATATATATATATATATATATATATATATATATATATATATACAGCTAAATAACATATAATATATATGTTATTTAGCTGTTTTGTGTTCTCTACAATTTTTATATCGAAAAGGAGTCAATATTTTGAGATAATATATATAGGTGCTTGTGAATAAACAATGTAATATATTTTGGCACAAAACTAGGTTTCCTAAATGGTCCATACAAAGGAGCCTAAATAGATGATATTAATTGCTCTTGTTTCACATGAACTCCTGTTTATTTCCACCGAGATTA